>JAPDOI010001687.1:0-152445 GCA_029168955.1 Aplectana chamaeleonis | reverse complement strand
CAGCGATTTCTGCGGTTTTCGGAACGCGGAATGCCAAAAATGCGCGAAACTGCGGGTTTCGGAACGTGAAACACGGAACTCCGCTCATCCCTGGTGTATATACACGGAGTGTACAACATTCCCCTTCATCTCTACTTGCCATGGCGGTGTGGGAGAGCGCAGACAGCGCGGGTGACGGGGAATTTAAATGCATTGAGAGCAGGCATGCACGAAAACTTTGAAACCGAAAAACGAAAAATTTTCGGTTTTTAATTCGAAAAATTCCGAAAAAACCGAAAAATTTTTTGTCTTTTGAAAAGTCTTATTTTCGTAATTGCATATCTTGGACTGGAAAAACGTGACAACGTAATCGAAGTGCTTCGAATAATGACAGAAATGTGTTTTCTGGATTACACAAAAGCATACCCAATAAACGTACCAATGTGGGGAATTTCACCCTTGTTGCAGTGTCGAATCCTAACAAAATTGTAGCGCTGAACACCTTCTAGAATTCTTATTGTGAACTTTTTGTTTAAAGCTGCGGTAGTTCCCTACAATCATGTCCACGCTTTTTTACGTTTTTGATCAAAACTGTGGGCTCGAAGGTCGTCCCTAACTTTATAAAAAAACGGAATTCGTAGAACTTAAAAATCGTGCGCAAGTCATAGATCAAAACGGAACAAACGTTGTACAAAGACGAGCATCAATAATTTTTCTACACTCTTGCGTGAATTTTTTGTGATGTCATGTTGAATTTCAGTCTGAGCGATTGTGTTGTGGTCAACACTGACCAGTAGCGCAGTCTCTCTGCGCTATTGGATGTTAATGGCCGCTACGCAACCACGCGCATTGAGTCGTGGTGTCTACACATGGTTACGTTTAACCATTTTCGCTGGATGGAACTATACATGATGCCGTTCGCCTAAGAAAGCTTTTATTCGCAGTTTCTTGTATTGATTGATAGAGGGAGCAGAAAAAATTAGGTTGACCTCCGCTGAAAAATTGTGGGCTTCCAAGAAGCGGTTCTTGACGTCTTTTTCATGAACATCTGCAACGGGAACAAATTTTCTTGACCTCAAAACAGTGTTCACAATAGATAGCACGTTTGATATCTATTCCGTTTACGGAAGCTCTGGTGCCCTGTACAGCAAGGCGTGCTTGAAGAGAGCACGAAAACCGTATTTGGCGTTAAAAGAGGTCCACATTTCCTTACGTAACCTTTTGAACGTAGAGGAATTTACCGCTATGGAAGATGATATCAACCAGTGCAATCAAGCGGTTTTGCTCGCTCATCAGTACTTCCTTGACTTGACTACTTCATGTTATCACAACCTCAAATGTTCATTTCTTCACGTCTAGGGGCGGAGAGGGTACATGAGGCGTCTCGGTGACCTGAGAACGTTTGTTTGCATCCGTTATTTTGCCATTCCTAGCTCTTTTTAAACCACTTCCTCGACACTGAAAGGATAGAATTCTTCTCGCCTACCCTTTTGCTGCGAAATTCATCGGGGATGATTATCGTGACTGCTGCCTTAGAACGGATGCAGGTTATCAGCTATGCGGAATCGATTAGCGTTATTAGATTATTGATGTTTCCGCCTGTCAAATTTCATATTTTTGGTTCTTCGGAGGATTACTCCTGATGGTTAGGGTCATGCTCAAAAGATGCGTCGTAGTCGTTTTAGCCTGCTAACAGCAGGAAATCAGAAAATTTTTTGACCCATTCAGTCTAATTTTTTATCCCGAAAGTGATGTAATAGAAGGAACCGTTGTGCAAGGAGCAGATCATCACGCTATCTTCTGCGCGAAATGAAACTGAAATCAAATGAAAGACGAGTGTAAACTTGCTGCCAGTAGACATCTGTAGGCAGCGAAGGATCGACTGCAAGTCGCATCAGAACCGCAATTTCAAACCGAAAAAAACCGAAAAAATTGAACTTTTTCATTTTTTTCGATATTGATTTTTTCGCCAAAAAGGGCGAAAAACGAAAAAACCGAAAAATCGAAAAACGAAAAACGCACACCCCTGGTCGAGAGTGCGCTGCGCAACACGCTAGTGATTCACGGCTAGTTGGTCGATAATAATTAAAAAAAAGGTAGATAATAATTAAAAAAAGAAAGTGGTGTTTATCCGCGTTTTTTCACGCCATATCTCACCAAAACGAGCAATTGCCTAACTATTGAAGGTTTTAGGGCCACTCTTAATGACTTTTTTCTGGCAGTAAAGAAAGGCAATCAAATTGTAAGTTTTCAAGGATTTTTGTGCTCTAATGCGTTTTCATTCGTCCGGCTCAGTGAAAATTGCGCCAGGCATATTGAGAAGTACACTTGGTCAGGTTCTGTCATAAACACTAACTAGCTAAGAAGGATTGCCAGATATTTCTGCAAGATTTCGTCTAAAAATCGCGACAGAAAAGACGGAACAAGTATCTAACAAACTGAATTTGGGAAATTATTTGGTTGCGGGACGTTCGGTGGAAAGTGTGGAGCACAGGCAGAGCTCTGGGGACGTTCACCCCTTAACCTCACATACAAGCTATTGTTTTGTGATGACGAGACGTATAAGCATCCTCAAAGTCTCTACTCTAGCTCCGGATTATAGTTCAGCAACTCTAACTTTCTATTTTGGTGCTATTCTCGATGAACTAGCCGTGAATGACTTCGCGAGTTGTGCAGCGCGCTCTCGATGCATTTGAATCACCGTCGCCCGCGCTGTCTGCTTTCCCGCGCCGCAATGGCAGGCAGGGATGCAGAGAGAGGCTGTACACTCCATGTACACCTTACGCGATTACCGTAATCCTTTTGCGTTGACCGATGAGATACCGGGTTATGTCAAAATATGTAAGGCCCGACAAACTTTCAAACTTACTTAGAAAGGTGCCCGATTTTCGCCTCGCGTTTTGTAAAACATCGGTATGAGTACCTCAGTATGGAGGCGTCGTCCGCGAGAGGTGTTTCACCATACTTTCATACTTTGCAATGAATCCTACTCCAGGCCACGATAATCCGAGGGCGAAACGTTGGTAAATTGAAGTCACGTATGGAGAAATCTGTAAGTTGAAGATTATGCCGTTTTCGATGGCTATCTACATTCTGAAAGGTAGGCATTATGGCCGGGATCATACTTCCGGCGACCAGCGACAGCGGTAGTGCATACCAGGCTAATCGATTTTCGGTCGACACCGATGGACAACATTGCGTCGCGTCGCTCATCGCTGGAAGTATGATCCCGGCATATGGAACACCCAACTCACCCAGTGGAGTATTGTTCGGTAAATGAATAAGTAGTGCAAAGATGACGACACAGCAAGACGGCGTTGTAAGCGAACGAAGAGAGCAGAAAGAAGAACGGTGTCATCATCAAGAGGAGATCCTGTGAAAAGTGAACATTGAGTACTCAGAGTAACCAACAACAGTAGTCAGTTGATTGGGACAACTGGATTCAAAAGGAAGGGCGAGGAGAAGAAGGTCGTGTCACATGCTGGGAAACCTCACAGCCTCCGCACTATTCTATCGGGTTGGGAAGTTAGTTTGTAGCGCTTTCGCCTTTTCTCGCTAATTTTCGTTCTATTCAGCAAAGTGTAGCTTAGCGCTCGGAAGCGCAATCCTTTTTCTATCTAAAGCCTTTTCTCGCTTCTCGTCAAATATGAGTACCTTCCACTTCCACCACAATTTGTAACTGTTTTGTTCCGCTACAAAAAGGGTATGATTGGGCATCGAAGAAATTGTGAGAATCCTGCCAAAAGAAGTGAAATACCTCATGCGTATAATTTTGCATGCGATTCAACTCGGAGGAGACACTAAAAATTCAGTGAAATGATGGGTCATTGATTTGGGGACAGGGGCTCTCTACACACCGAGTTAGGAGTTGTCCCGCCTTTCACGCCTGTAATTCCACTCGGGACCACTTCGCTCGCGTTGAGTGGCGCGACATTCCAAACTGCAGAAACGGGACAACTCCTCCCTCGGTGTGTAGACAGTCCCTGTTCCATTGATTTGGCTGTGCACCTATTTAATAAACAGCAATAAATCGAGGATAGCATTGTAAAACCAAGTTGAATCCGTATTTTCTCAAATCAGGCTAAGATTAACAGCTTAATTTTGCAAAACTAAGAATCAAGTTTCGGCTCGATTATTACTGGATTCTTCAAGTCTATATCTTCGCTAGCGGATAAGTCATGAATCGCATTTGAATGATAAACATTATTTAATGGATTTGAGAATAACACCACACAGTGTGTTTACACAAATGGCTTATCTAAAATAATTGCAGCCACACGAATATATGTGGGTGTTCAATAAGACGGGTGTGATTTGTTTTTTTCGATGCTACACCCAATTTTTGCTGTTGATTAAAGAAGTGTTCAGTCAGATCAATGGTCTATCCTTCCTCCGAGTTTTCGGCTTTTCCTCCGAGATGAATCCCACGCCAAATCATAGGGGTGAATTGATTCACTTTTTTAAACTAGATTCTCACAATTTCTTCAAGTTCAGTACTTACCTGGCCCACATAGTATGTTGATTGACTGCAGATCTATTGTATTATATTTATTACATTATCAGCCGTCGTGTGAAAAAGCAATACAAGGAAAAAGAAAAAAACAGTGTGAAGGAGAGGTGTGTGAAAGAGAGAGAAGAAATCCTATGAGTTAGAATTTAGAGTGGAGCCAATGTGTTAAACAAATCAAGTTTCCTCGAGTGGATGGTTCAGAAGTTTTTTTGAAGCCACACACCTTTGATGGAGTTTGCTCACTTCCAGCAATGGAGTTGAATCCTACAATGATCCTATGGCAAAACAATTTTAGTCTATGTCTTGAATTAGCCCTAGATAAAAATACTTTCGAAGAAGGTCTCCGGAGCATTGCCAACTCGGCACGCGGGGTGTGAGAGTCAGTATGATGAGCGCAGAGGACGAAAAGAAAGGCGCTGCCAGCCGGCCCGGCACTCTCTCGGCCTGGCCAAAGTGCAAGCTGTCTATCTCTGCGTCTCCGCTATTTACAGCTACGGTTGTACAGTACAGGGATAAGTGCAAACCTAGTTTGAGGGGGGAGCACTCTAAATTCGACTGAAGAACGAAAGCTAGAGCTTTCAGGGATCAGAGCGTTTCCATGGAGTCTCCAGAAAACACTGGCCGATAGCGATATCATATATCTGGTATTGAAGAATTCCTAATTTCCATGAATGAATCTTGGTGTCCCTCAACAAGGGTTGTAACCAGGAAGGGATCACTAAAGTAGTCGATATTTTTCTTGATCGAATCGGTGAAAAACGTTCTAGGCTATACTTTCTTTAATGAGGTGGTACCAGAGGAACTGGTCTACAAATAGGCTACTTACTGTTATAAAATCCAATCGATACAAATTGAAAAATCTTGGAGATTTCTCGTGGGTCACGTATTTCCAAAAAATGAGCAATTCTATCAGAAAGGAGCTGTTTCAGGAAAAGGTGGTTTTGAGCAGACAGAAACGTTCCAACAAAAGGAGCAACAGTAAATAAAACGGAATGAGCGAGTTTTCAAAAAATTTACAAAATTTCTTGAGAACCATTTCACTTGGCAAAAACTTTCAACTCCAAATAAAAACCCTTGCTCTATTTCGCAAGGAAGAGCTTCATGCCTCTCGATAAAAGACTCACTTGTTTGGAAAGGTTCAGTTCATGTGATAGCACTGCAGTTCCTTCTGTACTTTCACCAGTTCACTTTTCTGATCAGCGAAAGGAAATCGTTTATGTGGGTCAGACTTTATGTCTTCTTTTCGATAATAGGTATAAAATATTTACACCGGTACTAGAATAACCGGAGCAAGCTCCTTCCCAGAACCAAGAAGCTCTCCTCTGAAGAATAGCACGAGTTGATTTCTTGAATTCAAAATTTCAGCTGCAGGACTCGGTTCTCAAAAAGCATTGTTAATTTTTTGTAGACACTCTACTTTTCTATTGATTCTTTTTATAGGAAAGTTTCTGTCAGCATCAATCCACTTTTGCTTGAAAGTACTATTTTTTATAGAGTTTGCTTTGCTTTTTCTTCTTTATCATATGTTTAATCAACAGGTTAGTATTGCATCCAGATAATTTTCTTACACGAACTGCAGTGTCATAAAGATAATGAGCGCTAAAATTCTTTTTCGATTTTTAGGGAATAGAAAGGTACTGCAGGAAATGCATTCTCAGTTTGTGATTTCAGTTTCAGCATCCCTAAAGACGAAGCGGTCTAGGCAGATGTTAGCCAGATTATGCAGCAAAACCTCGCTCATCTGACAGATGCCAGTCGAGAACACAACAGTAGCGTCTTTTTCTTTGTGTCTCCGTGGCGAGAGCCAGGGTAGGAGGGCGCAGCAAGCGCGAGGGAAAGTGGGCGAGGCATGCCTGGTTGTCAATGGTACCGCAACCTTCGAAGAACCTCCTCGTGTTCCTGAGTGTCTAAATATTAGTATCTTCGTTTTGCTGATTTCAACCATGTCATTGATAATTTTGCAAAGCACTATCAGGTTATTACGTTTCCTCTTAGATTCGAGTGTTTTCAAATCAAAAGTTTGATTTCGTGTAGTGCTGTGAAGAAGTCCTATGTAATCAATCAATTTTAAAAGTTGCTTCGCTCGCTATCTTACTAATACATATGCAAAACTTAGGTCTTCACTTATCAAAAACCGAGATCAGTAATCTTGTCCACATATTCCAACGCTGAACAATTCACTTTATAACAATAGTCTGGTTCAGTCGAGGGTAGACTAAAAACCATAGTTTTTTCCTCAGAGAGAGGTATTTTTCTCCAATCCCCGCTGCTCCGCTGCTGTTGATAACCGGAAGCGAGAGCTTAACAGACATGCTTCAGAGTTTATCTATTGACATGGCCTTCTTATTCAAGTCAACAGACTTGATCAATGCAACTTGTCTTATTTTTCTCATTAGGTATGGAGGTCCGTATTCATGGCTGATCGTTCTGTTTCTGCGACACACTGTCGCCGACGACTGCTATGGCTACGGAGTTGTCGCGACGTTGTACCAACGTTTGGAACCTCTCAGGGAGGACAAACAAACTGCTTTCGCCAGAGCTACCGACAAAACGCAAGTGCGGGTCCTGACACGGTACGCGACAGTGAACAAAACTGCTGCTTCAACGGCAGCGAAGTGTAGCAGCGGCTTCATGAGTATGTTTGTTTTTCATAAGTAAGTTTTGAAAAACTGCGTTGAATGCATTACAATGCGCCTTCCTAGATTGAAACCTGTAGGATGAGATCGGCAGTTCAGATGATGTGGACTGAATCTCAGAAGCAACACACCTCTTAAAAATTGCATGAGTACAGTCTCAATCGTCACAAGCGTTCCGCTGCGCTCGCATCCATCCAGACATTGAACTATGGTTGGAGATTTCTGTAGACGGGCCCTGGAATATAGACGTTAGTTTGCTTTGTTTTTCTTCAGAGCTTTAAGAAATGCAGCTTTTGGCTTATTGCGAATGGCGAGCAGAAGTATGTATGTATGACCGGAGGGAGAATGAGAGCACTGATTGATGTCAGAGGTATGAAACACTTTCAAACACTTTTAACTTTCAAAATCTGTGTTTGCATAACTGATATCGACGTATCCCGCAGGAAATCGACGTGAATTACGCTCAAAACTACTAAATGAGGCGCTAATCGTACTCTACAACACCAGCGCGTCGTGCGCGGACGTGGCGTTAGAGTATGAATGGCCTGACGCCACGCTCGCGCGTGACGCCCTCTCCATCATGGCGGCGACGGCCGTCACGACTTTTTCATCCTTTCATTAATAATTCACCATCAATTCCATTCCTTTCATAATAATTGATTCCAGTATTATCCTCTACTACCATGGTGGTGAACAGTGAACAAATTCGCCTTCCTAGAAAGTTGAAGTGCACTTTATTTCGCTCCGATATTTCGTCCCCGTTGAGGTATTCTTTGTCTCCGCAAGCGTGTGACGCGCGTGACGCGCTCGCGTTGAGGAGTATGAATAGCGCCTAACGAGCAGTGGCTGCAGCATCAACCTCTAGGGGATCAAGTGTTTTGCATTTCTCAACGAAAAAGAAAATACATATTGCAGGAATTTTTACAGAAAGCGACGCCATGACTAAGGCTTGTTCAACATGCACCCTAATGTTTCAGAAATCATGTTCCGGATGTTTTACGTATATTCCTGTGAATCATTAATCCATGTTCAGCATTTTCTCAATGGCTCAGATATTCCAGAAAAGGGCATTTTAAAAGCATTGCAAAAAGAAAAGTTGAACCCAAAAGACAACTTTCAAGGTACTTAGAAGAATTGTTTCGAATTCGGCTCAGAACGATTTTCTGAGGGTTGTTCTTGATTACAAATATAAGGTCCACTTGCCGATTCCGGTATGTTACGGTGAGTATTCGGTAGTTCGGTCAAAGCCTCAGATTTGGCTCAAAAATTCTCTGTTGACATTATTTGAAACACCGAACGTGAATTTGAGGTTTGCTTGTCAGTTCCCGAAATACTATGGTCGGTTACGCGTGTTAAAGGACATTATGCCTTCCGTAATCTACACACAAGATAGCGACAAACGTACTCCAAATTCGTGATCAACGCCCAAGATAGCTTTGCCAAGAGAAAAGGGGTACGCGAATGGTAAATTTTAGGGCCGTCAAAATTTTTTTTTCGGATTGAGCTTAAAACTTGTTTCTAGGGGATGTTTTCGATAATGATTACGAATCTGAAGCCCATTTTCAATATTTGGAAAATTCCGTCTGTTTTGGTCCAGAGCTTCAAAATTGGGTAAATATTGCTGGCAAAACGAATCTGAGGTGAGGTATTTTGGTGATTCCGAGAGTGAGTCTTAAAGTTAAGTTTCGAGAAGTCTTTTGATGAGTCTTAAGACTTCCACGTAGTGGTCACTTGGGCTGACTATGTAAATCTGTGGTCGATTTATCGATTTTCCTTGAATTACGGTTTGTAAGGGGTGAATGTTGGTCGAAGTCTCAGATTTGACTCAAAATTTCTATGTGGGTGCTACTTGGGACGCTAACCACGAGTTTAAGGTCCATTTTTTCGATTTTAGAAGTTGTAAGGTAAGCAACGCCAGTTGAAAGCCATTATGCCTATCGTAACCTACAGTAATCCTAAGTCCGGAGAAGAACAGACCCCAAATTCAGGTTCAGCGCACAGTTGAAAGTTTTAAGGTGAATCCGAAAAATGTTTTCTTAACGCCTTAAAAACTCCCTGATGAAGCTCCTTACCTTTTTGTGAAGCATTGAAAATGCCATTGTTTGGGAACCCCGCAGCCATTCAGCGAATTTCAAGTTCATTTATGCAGTGTCACAGACCTATAGCAACGACAATATGGTTTTCCAAATCACCACGTGAAGTTTACAGCAGTCCCTAGTCAGCTGAAGGTTTTGAGCCTTATCCGAAAAAAATCTGAACACCTTGAAAATCCCTCCATTTTCGCTCAGCTTCGAGAGGGTACATTAATGGTTGTAGTAGATGAGGAATGAGGCACCTTAACTCTGAGCACTACTCACTTCCTTAGAACCCGGAATGGCCAGTGCACATCGCTCATATGTTGCCAGTCCCACTGCCAATGCTCAACACGCAGTACGTCGAACTCGTCGTCACTGTCTGCCGGTTGAACTTCCTAAACACCCTTGAACATGTCAGATGTAAATGAAGCACCAGTTTGAAGCCTAACTTTATAGGCACAGTCCAACCTCAGGTGTGATTTTTGATAATATAGTCCGACTCTCGTTAACAACCCTGCCAAGCACGAAATCTCAATTCTTTCAAATGAGTGAGAAAAGGCGAGGAAAAACGACCACGCCACCAGGAAACAAAAATTGGGCAACGCCTACCGACAAATTCTCTACCTCAACAGGATTGAGACGCGAATTTTCTTCGAAATTTATGTTCTTCAACCTTTTATCGGTTCAGCTCTCTAGTCAAGGTCAGGCAGACTGTTGTCCAGGACCTCGACGAAGCTGCGCCCGCGCCCCCTCCCCCTTTGAAGATCATATTTTTTGAAAAATGTTCAAAATTTTTACGTCTCCCCAGATTCCGAAAAAATTTTAGTTTTTGCAGTGAAAAGTTTTTCAAGTGAAATTTCTTATTTAGTAAACAAGGTGCAAACACACGCCGCTCCGCGGCGTACTTGTAGTCGCTTATTATGACGCATGAAATATTCGATTAATTGCCAAATAAGGATTTAGTTATTATCGTCCCTCGAAACCCAGTCCGATCTCACACACTTTCACCGGCGCCTGGCGCGCCACCAGTTGGGTCCCACACACTTTTTTCGGCGCTTGGCGCATCTCCAGTTGGGTCCCACACACTTTTCGAGGCGCCTGGCGCACCCCAAGTTGAGTCCCACACACTTTCTCCGGCGCTCAGCGCCCTTTCAGTTGGGTCCCACACACTCTCCCCGGTGCTTGGCGCACCTTTAGTTGGGTCCCATGCACTTTCCCTGGCGCTTGGCGCCCCTTAGTTGGGTCCCACACTTTTCGCGGCGCCTGGCGCAGTCCCACTCGGGTCCCACACACTTTCCGCGGCGCTTGGCGCATCTTCAGTTGGGTCCCATGCACTTTCCCTGGTGCTCAGCGCACTCGCAGTCGGGCCCCACACACATTTCTCTGCGCCTGGCGCACCATCAGTTGGGTCCCGTACACTTTCCCCGACGCTCATCGCACTCTTAGTTGGGTACCGTACACTTTCCTCGGCGCTCGGCGCACCCCAGTTGAATCCCGTACACTTTCGCGGCGCTCGGCGCACACTCAGTTGGGCCCCGTGCACTTTCCGCGGCGCTAGGCGCACTCCAAGTTGAGTCCCGCACATTCTGCGGGCACCGGTCACAGGTCACCGGTCACAGGTCACCGGTCACAGGTCAGCGGTCACAGGTCACCGGTCAACGGTCAACGGTCACCGGTCAACACTTAGCCGTTTATTATTATTATTATCATGTATGATGCTGCACTCCCTACCCAACTGATAAGCCCGATGAGCCTCGCTGAGTGTAGTTCATACCTGCTCTTTCTGAAGAATCTGCGCTTTCCGCGCTTCAAATCCACCGACGTAGCTCGGTTTGGCTTTAGAGTGCGGTATTATTCGACGGCTCGCCACAGTGCGATTTGGAATATTGCTCTCAGAAACCTTAAGCTGCGGGGTATCTAGGCAATCCTACCGTACTTTGTAGAAGGTAGGCCTAGGATGAAAATAGAACCTCAGGGTTCTCTTTTCAAACAAAAAATCTGCGTTATCCAGTTTCGGCCGGACGCACGATTCTTGACAACGGTTATGGTCAACGAGAAAACGGGTTTTCGGCAATTGACTCAATATTTTAGGGTTATGGGAGGGTTACAGGAACTTTACGGAGATTCCAAATCTGATTTTAGATCTATGAGATCTGAAATTTTATTAGGGACTTAGGTACGTTGCCTAATCTACGAAGTGAAGGAATAAAGCATTAATATAGGCTCTATTAATGCATTTAGGTCAACTGAAAATACGTCTTATGAGCTAAAACTGTGGCCTGCCACCGTCTACATAAAATACTACTACTACATCGTTATGTATAAAGACGTTCTTCTTTTGTACAGTTTTAGAGCTGGTATTATTTTTTTCCACCTTTTTCATCCTTTTAAAATATGTATGAATTCCTATCGCAAGAATTTTCGTTAATTGACTTCGTCAGAACCTCTTTCTCCATTGAAACACATAACTATTTTTTATTTAAGGAGCAAATTTTTTACTTCCCCCCCTCCTCCTCCAAAAAGAAATCTGAGATTTGAAAATTCGTACGTGCCTCCGTTGCCCGGCTGGACAACGCCCGCCTGACTCTGTTTCTAGTGTGGTCTGATCTACTGCGATGGCGGCGAATGGCGAGAAAAGACAGGTCCGAGACAACTCGTCCACGAAAATCTTGTGCTTTATGTTTATAATCTTCGAGGGGAACTCCGTTCGTTTTGGGTTCTGTGCTAGTTTGGAGACATCATTGTGATCAGCGTGGAATTCTCTTCAAGATAAGCAATAAAACTGAGAAACGATTCCGAGGTTGGACTGTGCGTTTAAAACGTCAATATCAATGATGTATAGGATTCACTAGGTGAGTAACGTTGAACAAGGGATCAACGGTTCCATCAACCCGAACATTGCGTACAATCAGAGAACCATATCGGCGAGACTCTCCCACTGACCTGGAAGTGTCAATATAAATGGGATAAAGCCAAGAGGGATCACCACGTTGTCTCATTAGTGGTGATGAAGTGTAGCGCATTCGAAACTTGCCTCGGCCAATAATACTGGCAATTTGGCGAAGGAGAGCGATCCAGTGGTCCCAATGTGTGCTTGTCCACAGCGCTGCACAACATTATGATGAATTGTGATCGCTCTTGGTACACCTGAGTTTCACAGAATTTTGTTGACGCTCCCGAGAACTTTCCATCGAAAATCACTTATGCAGAAAAAAAATTCTCTGAAAACATCTGAAGCAAAGCCTGCTTTACATTTAAACTTCGAAAAAACTTCTCTACATTGGCTAAAAGACTTTTTGTCTGTCCGAGTGCGACCGTCCGCCCATGCGGAACGTGTGCATACCACGCGGTCGTGGCGAGCGCGCTTTTCGGACGAGCCTCCGCCCGGCTGCAGACAGCTGACTGAAACATTATTCAATATTTGTCTAATATTGCCGCTATCAGCCTAAAGGTCCGAAAAAAGTTCGATGCTATCTCAGGCGATTCTCGGCCCCGAGCCGCACCGAACAGGGATCGGAGCCGCCTGACAGTTCGGCTCGTTCTCCCAATTTCCGGGCCACTGCTGTTGCTGTTCGGACCAAACGGGATAGCCCGGGTAGCAAAAGCAGTGGCCCGGGAAGCCACAGCAGTGGCCTGGACAGCCACAGGAGCCGACTCGCAGATCGGGAACACGAGCCGAACTGTCAGGCGGCCCGGGGCCGATAATCGCCTAAGTGGTCGCTCAAGACGCACGCCGACCCGTGGTCGGACAGTCTCATTCGAATACACTTCGTGTATTACATATGTACCACAAGTCGAGAATAGAATACTTATTACAGAAGACTACCAATAGGATGAAACTATTGAAATCATACCATTCTCCAGAAATCCGACTGTGTGTTCTGCAAGGGAGCTTGCGTGCAAATGAATGTGTTCAACAACGGTCCACCTCGAACGTAATTCGCGTGTATGAAGTCTGGTGTGCCACTCAAATAGAAAAATTTGAAAAGGATCCGACAGAAACTCCGTGAACCACAAACTATTAGACTGACTACGTGGTTTGATCTCTGGAGATTTCAGTGGTATGTTCGCCTGCAAAAAGCTCTCCAATGAGTTCCGCGCGATTCTTCTGAGGAACGCTGTCGTCGAGTAAGCGCACACGCGAAACGTCACAACACGGAATCACTAAATGTTTTCGTATAAGCCTCGACACGTATTCATGGCAGAGTTTCATTCTTGCTACTAACAACATGGTTCGCACTCAGCACTGCGAAGAAACAAGTGTGCGAAACGGTTCCGAAAAAGGTTGAGAAGGTCGAGAGTTTCCTCAAAATATGATTTGCATTTTGGTGAACATTGCAGTACTTTTGCTGAAAACCCCAGTGCCCAGAAATTTACTAGTTCTAACTTTAAAAGATCTCAAGGTTCTTAGAACTTCTGAAACAAGTATATTTGCTACCTGGATATCGTTAAAAAGGTTAGAGTTATCGATGTTGAAAAAACCATCTGAGGATGCCCCACACATTCGACATACTTTCAGAATCGTAGAGATATTTGAATGTGTAATGCACCTGAACAAGGCCTTCGGGGGCCAGTCAATATTGAATTCAGTGTACTTATTCTTCCGTACAAGTCTTGTACCAATTTACCGACACCGGAGGGATAAGAGGCTTGTTAGCCCCAGGCGAGGATCGATCACTCGACCGTGAGAGTGACAGTGGCGCTCCTTGTTTTCTATCGTGAACCATGGGTTAAAAGAATCAAAAAACGCTCCGAAATGCCTTATTCCATTGAAATATTATTTTGGCCCATACTAGTTGTCCGATAGGACAAATGAGTTCTCGGTGGTTGCGACCGTTCCATCAAAATTCAAGATTATATTACGCAAATCAGTACAAGTTAGGGTTCAAAAGAAAGGAATTAGCTACAGACAGTTGATAAATTTCTCTTACGGATCCCACGATAGATGTCATCGTCCCAACAAATGGGTCCCTGGAGAGTACCGAGACACCTTGTCTCGAAATTGATGATAATCGTGAGCACTATCTTTGAGATAGCGTAAGAGCTGGAGAACGCACATCTAATAAAATTAAGCAGAAAGATAATATGTACACATTTATGAAGCGCAACTATTAAATTGAACTTACAATTTGAGGGGGAAAATGGGCAGCCTTTTATTTTGACTTATTATCTAACGATATTATATTTAAAAGTGAAAGAAAGAAAAAACTGAAAGCTTTTCACATCTATGTAATATGGAAGCATTTTATTGATTCCCTAAATATAATTTTAGTACTAGTTCCTCTCTTCACTGAAGAGCTCCGGGGTAACTAAGGTTATATATTGTCTGAATACAGTGAATACAGGGGTGAAACAATGTACATAAAAAAAATTAATGAGGTAAATCAAACCGAAATAAGTTAAAAAATTCAAAAGTTCTTCACTTATAATATTTAGACTTATAAAGCAAAAAAACTGTTTTAACCAAAAACACTCACATTTACTGCGAGCTTTTGTGAGATAATTCAGGTTGAATGCTGTTTGTGAAGCCTCTTCTGGACTAAGCTCGTTCGCTGAGAAGAATGACTCTAACCGGCTAAATTCGGCATTGAAAACCTGTAATCGATACCGAGTTCACAGACTTGTGCTAGCAACCTCTCAATGTATGACACACCATCAAGTGGCAATTGATTTTGCCAGGTTCGATGAGAATTGACCACTTCACTCGATCGGTCATCTGCTCGGAAAATCTAGAGATTCGCGAGGCAATCTGAGCCGAAACTTCTTGTGGCTGACGATACCAATTGTGAAGAGGGTCTCTCTGTAAAAGGACCTCTAGAAAGATATGAAAGCTGTTCAGGTAATTGAGTGAGCCGTACGGGATCTAATCATCTGAGCCGGTCAATTTTTTCACTCACCGGTGACCACAGCACAGTTGAAGTTTTTGTTTTCCATGTGATCTCCTCCCTGTTTCGCAGCTTACGTAGAGTCTCCCTCTAAGGCTCCGTCCATACATACGTGGCGAGAGCGTGCGATTACGCAAAATCGATGGTCATCGTGGGCACACGATTCGCTAGCCGCTCACAGGCGCTTCTCGCGCGCCCTCGCCCTCTCGCTCTTGCGTGCTTGCGCCAGCACCACGAAGCAAGCAGCAAGTTTCAAGCTTACGCTTGCTCCATCACTAAAGCAGGTGGCATTAAACCTGTATCAAAACCACTCCCCTTGTTTTTCGTAATCCCACCACCACGGACGTTGAAAACCGTGGGCAATCATCAGCCGTTGCGACGATTTGAGCGATTGATCACCCGATCAAACCTTTTCAATCGATTCAACACGAGGCAGGGGTGTTTGCTTGTGTTAATTTGCAGGCAGCATTGAGGAGCGTCGAGAGGCGCACAACAGCAGAAGCGCTCGCTCTCGCCACTTATGGACGCTGCCTAAAACTGGGTCTCGTGGTTGGGCGGGGCTCCGGAGGTAGATCGTCGCGTGCGATACAACCCGTTGGTCGATGGCGGCACCAACGCCCCACGACCAGCCGCAATGATCGCGTCTGGTCCAATCACTAGACTAAATCTGATGAGGAGACCATATGTGTCTGCGGTGTCCTCTAGAAGACCACTGGTTTACAGACTGGGAAGATTGTCTTCTCTTTCGAGTATTTCTTTAAAATTTTAGGAAGGAAGCAGGCGGGTAAAGGCAGTGTTTACGATGATTTTCGTCCCCGAGGTTTTCACATAAAACAATGCGTTGGCCTCCAAGTGTTACCGAAATTACGAAGAAACGACGACAAACGCATTAAAACGTCGTATTTCAGTGACATTATTCTATAACATGGGCTAGTTGTCCGGTTGGATGAACATATTCATGGTGGTTGTCACCGGTGGACAAATGGGTTAATCGAATATAGAAGAATATCTTATGCAAAGCAGGATTAGTAAGGGCCCTAAGGAAAGAACGGAGCAATAGAGAGTAGAGAATTGCAAAGGATGGGTCCACAAAAGATTTCATTGCCACAACAAACAATTCCTGTGATAGTTAAGGAGTGGGGTGATTCTTAAGAATTTCGTAAACTTCTGGTGCCTCTTTCTCAATTTCTACGTCATTGTAGTTCTTCCCCGGGGCCATTTAGTCAATATAGCGAATAATCTCAAAGTTGAAGATTATCGTGAACACTGCCTTTAAAGGCAGCGTACGCGCAAAGAACCGTGTTTATTTTTTCACAATTTCGCGCAGGTAGGCTTTCCAGGTTGTCATATATCATGAAGAGACCACCCAAATTACAAAATTTTAGAGAAAAGCTCGTTCAAAAATTTCGGAGCATTCAGCTTCCCTTTTCTAACGTCTGTCCGGTGTGTCTTGTGTATTACACAAATATCGGAACTTAGAACGGCTGAAATGGTTTGCCCCCCCCCTAACTTTTTGGGTTCCGCTATGCTTTACGCCTTTATTCCGTCAATGATCATCTAAAAATGAGAAGCTTTCAATACCCACGTCTGAACTCGAAGATCCCTCGGAATAAGGCATGTAGAAAATTGGGTTTCCGCGGCCTGCCGAAGCCTGTCGTTGGGCTTTTGTTCCTCGTGTTAGATGAGCGAACGGGAAAACGCTTTTTCAGAATACGGAGCAGTTTTCAAGAGCATATAGCATGATAAATGCGCAACATTGAGATCTCAAGCTTCGCCAACTATCTCCTCTTGGATTGAGAAGAAAAAAACCAGATGTGGGTTGCTGCGCGGACGCGAGTTTTCTACTCAACACAATGAGTTGGCCACCAAGTGTTACCGAAATTACGAAGAAACGGCGAGAAACGCATTAAAACGTCGTATTTCAGTGACATTGTTCTATGACATGGGCTAGTTGTCCAGTTGTGTGAACGTGTTCTCGGTGGTTGTCACCGGTGAAAAATTGGGTCAGTCGAAAATAGAGGAATATTTCGTGCAATGCAGTTTTAGCTAGGGTCCGAACGAAAGAATGGTGCATTAAAGAGTAGAGAATTGCAAAGGATGGGTCCACAAAATATTCCATTGTCAGAACGAACAGTTCCTATGAGAGTAAAGAGGCGGGTTGAGAGTAAAGAATTTCGGGTACTTCTGCTGCGTTTTTCACAATTTCTACATCGTTTTAGTTCTACACGGGGCCAATCGACCGATATAGTCAATAATTTCAGAATTGAATATTACCGTGAACTCTACCTTTATGGCCGGCCACGAGACCTCAATCAATGTCTCCGAGCCTGCGAAGACAGTGCCGGGAACTTTGGTCCCGATTCCCGAGAATTCGCGGCTTGCTACGTGTAGCTCTACTTCTGCCACCATTCTCCTGAACCCATTATCTTCTCATATTATAGAGTGCACTGTATTCTGAACACATTTCTTCGAAAGGTAGCAGTGGAAAAGCTACGAACATTCTCAACGAATCATTACCAGTTTGCTTCTTCAGAGGGCTAAAAATTTTTCCTGAGCAAGATTATGGATAAAACATTTCCTCAGTGTTTTGTATTGGGATTAGGCGATTAGCGAGGAGCTGAGGGTAGAACGCAGAAGGTGCCCAACAGCCAAAATTAGAAGACCTGATAACCGAATGCAACCTTGAATGAAGAAAATTAAATTTCAGATCTTAGAGCCAAATCCTAGACGCTATAACTTCTTCTTTACAATGGGGTATTATTTGTTTCGCGAAAGGGTAAGAGTACATCATTGGGCAATTCTTCGAGCCTGACAAAAAGATTCCCATTTGACTCAAAATCTCTTCCTGGAGGTTGCTCTGTGTCCTGATTACGAATTTTCGTGTGTTGTAACAAGCCTAATAGGGTCGTTTTCTGTGCTTTTTGTATCTTCCAAAACGCGCTAGTCTTCGGAAAATCCGGGAGCGGAGCTCATAATTGTGTCAGCAACCAAAACTATCCCCTGAGCAAAGTTTGGGTGAAGGCTCATTTCCAAACTTTGCGCAGACTGATAGCGTTTTGGACCTGTACGGATTTTCGGTTGGTCATTCATTTATTCCAACTAGAGGGCTCTGTAAGCGTTCTAGAAAAAAATTCCAGATTTGACTCAAAATCCTCTCAAGAGGGTTATTTTGAGCGCCGATCACGAATCTGGGGTTTATCTGTCGATTTCCAAAGTCTTCCTCTAAATTCATTCAAAGCCTCCATTCGGGGGAAATTTGAGGACAGAATGTGACTTTTGACGATTTCCGGAACGCTACGATAGAATTGGCTCAAATTATTAGTCAATGGGTTATTTATAGTGCTAAACACGAATCTGGAGGCCGTTTATCGATTTTTGACAGGTTATGCTTGATTCCGTTGGGTATACGGTAGTGATGGGCACCCTTACCTTTTCGCAAAGCTTGACAAAGGCTTATAACTTCTTAGAACCTGCAGCCCGATACTGAAGGACTTGCTAGCAATCCAGCGCAAATGCGCCAAAACTCGTGTCGACGAGAATCCGAACACCGGCGCTGGCTTGTTTTAACTCTGGTTTTTTTAACAAGTCGGAGGTTCGGAACGGTTTTTTGCCATTTTCACATATTTAAGGTGTAAGGTAAGGCTTTTGAGCATTCCCGCAGCTTTCTCACTTTCAGTAGGGAAAAACAATTCTCTGATCAAAATTCTCACCTTCCAACTACATTTATTTTGCATGTTGGAAATGTGTCAATTCAAATCTCAGGAGTTTTCAATGGATTTCATTCTATTTTTCTGCCTTCCGAAGAGCTTTGTTTCTCAACACTATGATTCGGGAAGATAAGAAGTTATGCACAGCATAGCATTGCTCGTGCAGGTGCTCTCAGGCACGTACAGGTTTTTCCCCGTACGCTGGCCGACTGATTGGAATTCTCTCTCTCCCTCCATCGCGAGAGAATTATTCCCAGGCGGCCGCACTTGTTACGGGGATGCGCCCAGGTTCGTCGCCACGGTGGTTGCCTCCGCCAGAGTTTCGGGGCCTCCAGGGAGTGGTGGCAGATGAGGGGCTATACCAAACCGTGAATTCTCGGGAGTCGGGCCCGAAGTTCCCGACACTGTCCTCGGTATGGCGAATGCCTATTCATCGGAAACATTGGTTTCGGTCACATGGCCGGCCTTAACCGCCTCCCTGCCAATTTTTGAAAATGACTCGAAAGAGTCGACAAGTTCCACAGCTCTTAGTATACCACCAAGCACACTGCTGGAAATCCAGGCAGACGATAAGAGAGTGGTACTGGAAGCCATGTTCAAAAGGAGGGTGAAGCCTGGCTGTGAATTACAGAGAAAATGAAAACGATTCATTGGGAAGGATTCTGTTGGGCTTGTTAATTCAAACCAATTTTCTAAACCATGATCGATTTTGTATCCTGACATAGCCGCCCTGCTATCGGATTTTAGATGTTAGTAGGGTCTGATCCAATACGTTAGAGAATTGCTTCGTTTCGGCTAGATCGCATTTACCGGAACCTGGAAACTCAAGAACATGAGTGACATAACTTTCAGATAACATGAAGAAGGACAAATTATAGCAAGATTTCTGTTTGAAGACAGTGTTCACGATAAAAAGCCGTATTCTAGTTTTCGATGTTTTTGAGCAGGCTAAGTCCACGAAGTAGAGGTTAATAGGGAAAAATCCCCACAGGAAACTCGGATACCGAAGAAAAATCATTTGAAAAATTTCTGAAAAAAATCAATTACACCTGTTGTTGTATCGGGAGACTACAGACAAAGCATCAAACCTGACGTCGGAAATGGTTTGCCCCGCTTTAAAATTATTAGGTAAGTGGCTTTGCTCTCTCTCTATTGTACTGTTTTCTTTAAAAATAAGACGAAGAAATGCACATGCGTAGATCTTTCGGGACAAAGAGTATCAAAAAAAACTCAGCAACTGTTCCTCTGGTGAAACAGAATGCGGACAACTGTCATACGACGTGGACGGGGTGATCCAAGGGGTCGGGTGGTCCATGAGATTATCGATGGGACACCATCGGAGGAACTGTTTGCTGTGGCAATGGAATCTTTTTCAAACTCGCCTTTCAAATTTCTCTTCTCTACACTTCTCCGTTTTTTCCTTTGGACCATAACTACATACCAGGTTGTTCAATAAGTCCTGTCGTTCGATAAGGAAGGCGAGTTTCATTTCAATCTCTCCATTCGTTCTTTGTTTACAAGCCATTTAGTGTCGCCGTGTCACAGCAATGCAAAAAAAATTGAATATCGTACAGTGATAAAATTCTTATTTCTGGAAGGTGTAGCACCAAAAAAAATTGTCGATTGACTGAGAGAGATTCAGTAGAGGCTCTACACACCTCATGAGACAGTGTAAGCCATATTTTAAGTAAAATTTTGGATTTTAGAAAGCTGTGTGCACGATGGGTGCCGCATTCACCAACAATGGAACAAAAACACATTCAAATGCTACTTTCTCAGCAACATTTTGAGCGTTTTAAAAAGGATAAAGTGAATTTTGTGCGTCGATTCATCACTATGGATGAGAACTGGGTCTACCAGCGTGATCCTGAAACAAAACAAGAGACTAAAGAGAGGCGTGAACCTGGTTCTTCGGTTTCGGAACGAGTTCGAGTCCGGAAATCGGCCAAGAAGTTGGCATCAGTTTTATGGGATGCGAAAGGAATTTTGTCCGTGGATTACTTGCAGACTGGTAAAACAATTAATTCTGAATATTATTGTAACCTTTTGGATCAATTGAAGGAAACAATTCGGGAAAAAAGACCCGGTTTGCAGGAGAAAAAATCCTTATCCATCAGGAAAATGCACCGTGTCACAACAGCGTTTTGACAATGGCTAAAAACCATGAATTAAAGTTCGAATTGTTACAAAATCTACCGCATTCACTAGATTTGCCCCCCGCCCCCGCCCCCACCCCCAGCGACTTCCATTTCTTCCCTGAACTCAATGCGTCGCAAGCGTTTTCCATCAAATGAAGAGGTCATAACGGCTGTTGAAACGTATTTTGCAGATCTTCCGGATTCTCGCTTCAGGGATGGGATCCACAGATTGGAGGATCGTTGGGGCAAGTGTATTAATGTTCAGGGAGAATATACTGAATAATAAAGTGTATTTTGAACCAAAAAAATTTGTTTTTCTTATCGAACGACAAAACTTATTGAACAAAATGGTACTGTACTGTTTTGCATGATGTATTCTTAAACTCTCGACTGATCTCTTTCAAAGGCAGGGTTCACGATGATTTTCTTGAACCCGAGATTGATGATCATAGTGAGCATTGCCTTTAGAGGCAATGTTCACTATGGAAAAGTAGCCCGTTTTTTAGCGAGAAAAAGTAAGCTTTGGGTCCCTTTAAGAAGAGTAAGAACGGAAGTACGATGAAAAAAGGGCCAGGAAGGGGATGAAAATGTCATGAACCAGCCTACCTTTTGGAGCATCCCCCTCCCACGTCGTATAACAGTTGTCCACCTTTCGTTTCACCAGAGGAATTTTTGAATACTCTTTATCCCGAAAGATCTATGCATATGCATTTGTTCGTCTTATTTTTAAAGAAAATAGTACAATAAACAGAGAACAAAGCCACTTACCGAATAATTTCGAAGCGGGGCAAACCATTCCTGACGTCAGGTTTGATGCTTTGTCTGCGGTCTCCCGATACACCAACAGACATAATTGAATTTTTCAGAGATTTTTCAAACGGTTTTTCTTCATTATCCGAGTTTTCTGTAGGGATTTTTCCCTACTAACCTCTACTGAGTGGATTTAACCTGCTCAAAAACAGCGAAAACTATGATACGGCTTTTTATCATGAACACTGGCTTTGAACAGAAATCTTGCAACCTCTTGTCCTTCTTCATGTTATCTGAAAGGTATGTCACTCATGTTCTTGACTTTCCAGGTTCCGGTAAATGCGTTCTAGCCGAAACGAAGCAATTCCCTAATGTATTGGATTGGATCCTACTAACATCTAAAATCCGATAGCAGGACGGCTATGTCAGGATAGAAAATCGATCATGGTTTAGAAACTTGGTTTGAATGAACAAGCCCAACAGAATCCTTCCCAATGAATCGTTTCCCTTTTCTTTGCAATTCACAGCCAGACTCCACCCTCCTTTTCAACATGGCTTCCAGTACCACTCTCTCATCGTATGTCTGAATTTCCAGCAGTGTGCTTGATGGTATACTAAGAGCTGTGGAACTTGTCGACTCTTTCGAGTCATTTTCAAAAATTGGCAGGGAGGCGGTTAAGGCCGGCCATGTGACCGAAACCAATGTTTCCGATGAATAGGCATTCGCCATACCGAGGACAGTGTCGGGAACTTCGGGCCCGACTCCCGAGAATTCACGGTTTGGTATAGCCCCTCATCTGTCACCAATCCCTGGAGGCCCCGGAATTCTGGCTGGTTAACCATCTTGGCGACGCACCTGGGCGCATCCCCGTAACAAGTGCGGCCGCCTGGGAATAATTCTCTCGCGATGGAGGGAGAGAGAGAATTCCAATCGGTCGGCCAGCGGACGGGGAAAAACCTGTACGTGCCTGAGAGCACCTGCACGAGCAATGCTATGCTGTGCATAACTTCTTATCTTCCCAAATCATAGTGTTGAGAAACAAAGCTCTTCGGAAGGCAGAAAAATAGAATGAAATCCATTGAAAACTCCTGAGATTTGAATTGACACATTTCCAACATGCTACATGAATATAGCTGGAAGGTGAGAATTTTGATCAGAGAATTGTTTTTCCCTACTGAAAGTGAGAAAGCTGCGGGAATGCTCAAAAGCAATTGAAGTAGATCAGTTGTAAGGTTGAGTGGCCGAATTCAACGGTTGTGTAGACATATTCATGCATGACCATTCGCTTTCTCGTTTTCCGCTTTCCACTGCACTTTTACAACAATTTAGAATAGAATTTTCTCTTGCAATGGAACGCTATCTGAAATAGGGAGCGGGTTTTCTGTATTCATTTAAAGGCATCGTACCCACAGAAAACCATATCCTATTTTATCATGTTTTTCTTTGAATATATGAGACCTTAAACTTACCTTACCTTACACCTTAAATATGTGAAAATGGCAAAAAAACGTTCCGAAAACCCGACTTGTCAAAAAAACCAGAGTTAAAACAAGCCAGCGCCGGTGTTCGAATTCTCGTCGAAACGATTTTTGGGGCAGTAGCGCTGGACTGTAAGCAATGCCTTCAGTACCGGGTCATGGCGTACAAATCGCGTTGACTGGTGAAATTAGGTGGAATGCCTCACACAAAATCCCCCATATCTTCGAATTGGTGTATTTTTGGAGCACCAAACGCTGTCATTGAGCCAGGCTAGGCCCCGCCAAGGGAATGAAGGCAAAAAATGTTGAGTGGTTTTTATCGCGTACCATGCTTTTAAAGGCAGCAGACACGCTCAAAAATGGTATCGATTTTATGACATAAATCACAGGTTTGGAGCTGGTTGTATTAGGAACTGACGAAAAAACGAACGAAAACCATGCGCAAATAGAGGAATAACGGTTATTTTGTTATCGTGTGAAAGTGGACGAGTTTTACGGCGCGCTGTTGAAACAGCGAATTTTAGCAGCAAGACGGTTGAGATGGAGATGCCGATATACTTCTACAGCGTGTACTGGAACGTTCACCTCGTTAGAAGCATAAAAAACCGGCCAATGTGACCGTATTAGTACTATCAATCTGGACGAGTTTGCATTTTGGGGCAGGGTTTTGCATTGCTGAAATTTAGAAGTTTTTGCTTGTTTTTGACGCTTCCAACGGTGTGAGCAGTCTACTAGGAGCCATGCGACTTCAGAAACGTAGTTATCTCAACAACTTTTTTGAGCGTGTCTGCTGGCTTTAAAGGCACAGTCCAACCTCAGAGGTAATTTTTGAAATTTTGGTCCTTTCGCCGTATATAGCAACCCTGCCAAGCGCGAAATCTCAGTACGCTCAAATAAGCGAGAAAAGTCAGGAAAAAATCGACCACGCCCCCTTGAAAGAAACAATGGGTTACGCCCACTGGCAGGTTTCCGACCTCAATAGGGAAGAGGCGCGCGAATGATTTCATTCAAAATCTATGTTCTTCCTTTTGTTTTCGGTCTGGCTTTGATTTGTGACCTGCTTCAGAATGATGGCTGCGAATAACGTGAAAATACAGGCTCGAGACAACTCGTCCGTGAACTTCTACTAGTTCAAATTTTATGAGGATCCGTAACTCAGTTCGTAGTGAGTTCTGAGCGATTCTGGAGACGCCATTGTGATCAGCGTGACATTTTCTCCGAGATAGGCAGAAAAACTAAAAATCGACTCTGAGCTTGGACTGTGGCTTTAAGGCAGCGTACACGATAATCATTGACGTTTTTGAGGTACACCCTGGAAAAAACATGAGGTTTCAGTGGCAAAAGAAAATGCGATGAAAAACGACTGTAAAGTGGGTGAAAACCTCCTGGTCCAGCCAACCCATTGGGCCACCCCGTCCACGTCCTATGACAGTTGCCCTGAATTCGTGTTACCGTAGAAACAGACACCGAAATTTCGAATATTCTTCATCACGAAAGGTTCTAATATTCCAGCATGTGCATTGGCCCATTTCATTTTCAAATTTGATTGTTAATTTGTACAGTTTAATTCTTGGTGCAAGAAACAGAAAACAGGGCCATGTACCCAATAATTTTGAAGCGCGAAACCATTTCCCGACGTCAGGTTCGATGCGTTGGCCGCAGTCTTCCTGCGGGCAACGCTTCGAACCTGAGACACAAACAGGCACGATTGATTTCTTCAGAAATTTCTTTAAATAGTTTTCCTCCTCTATTTGAGTGTTCTGTGTGGACTATTCCCTATCAACCTGTACTTAGTGGACTTACGTACTCAAAAACATCGAAGACTCTAATTCGGTTTTTATAGTGATCACTGCTTGTAAAGACAGAATACTCGCTCGTAAACGTGGTTGAGATACAATACCGCCGCTATCCAAGGGAAAAAATGGGCGAGATGGGCAAAGTGGGCAACTAAAGCGTCTTCCGAAGACAACTCGCCTTAATGTGCTCCATGTTCACTTTCGAAAACACCAAAATGTCCAACCCGCCACAACCTATCTAACTATATGAGACAAAATTGGAATTCCTCTATGATAACGCTGTTTTAAGATGGAGTTATTCATGAATTTGATAATGTTATCACAAGATAACGAGCCCATTCGATCAAAAACAACCGTACGCTATATCTAGCATGGTCCAAATGAAAATGTGTTTCGCCTTAAAGGCAGTGTTCACGATAATCAATGGTTTTCCTGCTTTACCGCCTGTCTTGAAGACGGTCCCATGCTGATTCCAATGATGTTTTTGGAATCGTGCAAGACCTTCTGGGAACGGAGTTATGGTCCCTCAAAGATTGAGCTAAGGAAACATGGTGGACGAGTTGTCCGAGGCTTGTAACTTCCGTCTTTCGCAGCCGATGTAGGCGAGCTGACCTGAGTAAAGAGAGAAGTTGAGAATGAAGGGAAGAACGGGGCTATTGATCGAAAATACTCGCTCATCTCACAATCTCGAGCATTCATTTGTTCACGTCGGTGGGCGTGGAAAGTGCATCTGGGTTAGACGAGCTGACGAGTGTCCAACTTTGGGGCCGTAGGGGACCGTTCCAAGCTCAATTTTCTTAGTTTTTTCAACGTTAGGGTTGCGCTAGGCCCCGGAGCTGCCGATCTCCACCAAAAAATCAGAAATGGTTTTCATCGTGGACACTGCCTTTAAAAAATAATGTTGCTACCAAATTTCGCAAAATTTTTGTACACGATTGACTAGATCACGACATGCTGTACATTTCGACGTTTTCGAAATTGAAAACGAAGCGCTTTTAGGCGAGTTTTGGCCGATAGACGTTTTAGTTGCCCACTTTTCCCAGTTCGCCCATTTTTTCCCTTGGACAGCGGCGGTATGTAACTACGGAATTAGAATAGTATGGCACAGAACACAACGCCTACTCATTTTGAAGCGTCAAAAACGACTCACAATGACACTAAATGAGTAAGAATTGGGCCCAGCCTCTGTATCTGCCCTCCTCCAAAACAGGGGTTCTGGGCCATTCTCACCGTCGCGGATGTATGTGGTTCACTTATTGAACTTACTGTACCACACGCAAACATCGCTGATGGTGGGAATGGATCAGGACCTCTGTTTTGGAGGAGGACGGTAAATTCAGGGGACGGGCGGATTCAGGGGCGGGGCCAACTTCTCACTCATGTAGTGGCATTGTGGGTCGTTTTTGACGCCTCAAAATGCGTAATCTTTGTGTTCTATGCTACACCATTCCATTTTCGTAGTTATCTCGACCACGTTTACGAGCGTGTATGCTGCCTTTAACTGTAATGGCAAGAAAACACGTGCACCCTCGATATTTGCAAATCTCTCTGATGACACATTTGCCAGATTCTGGCAGATGGTCAACCAAAAAGGTAGTTGGCCTGCCATGACTAGTCGTTAAATTGGAGAAATGGGATATGCTTCTCAAAACTGTCCATTTTCGTCATTTTTGTAATGAAATGTTGGGAGCGCGGGTCAAAACTTCCACCACCACTTCAACCACGGCCGTGCCCCCCAGCACATAATGTTCCCGTAACGGAGAATATAACGTCGCCTT
The DNA here is from genome assembly GCA_029168955.1 of Aplectana chamaeleonis. Taxonomy (NCBI): domain Eukaryota; kingdom Metazoa; phylum Nematoda; class Chromadorea; order Rhabditida; family Cosmocercidae; genus Aplectana; species Aplectana chamaeleonis. The sequence goes on along the minus strand of JAPDOI010001687.1, from coordinate 125,712 downwards.
TTTAAAAGGCTGACGACCTAAGAAAATGCTATGAGATGAAAGACAAGAATGCGATGAGCTAAAATAACGTGATGGCCTGAAAGCTCCTTTAAAGCGATTTGGCGTGGCTGGAATTCCTTTCATGGCAATCTCTAACTAGAGACTGATCCCACCATAAACTAGAGCTTGAAAAATGACCTGTCGGGCCTTGTGGGGAAAATGAAAAAAACAATTTTAAGTTTGATGAATTTCCCTAATGCACCTGGTAAGAACAGAAACAAAAAAAAAGATTTTTCTGGTTCTCCGAAACTGGAATATTTTCAGCCCAGAATTTTTACGAGGAGGTAGTTTGGGGCGCCGAATACGATTATGAGATCCGTTCCGACTTCGACTTCGCACTCAAGTTCGACCCAAAAATGATACTATTTGGTCATGAAGTAACTAATAGTGAAGAAACAGGGAAGAAAAACGTTCAGAATAAGTCAAAATAACGGTTTCTAAATTCAGGGCGTGGACGAGAATGATGGATCCTGCTGATTTCGTCAAGCGCGCGCTAATCACGAAATCTGCGCGAATCGATAATGCTAACTGCGGCAGAGCTGCTTGGCAAATTGCCATCGGAACGTGTGCGGCGCCACATGCTCGTCCGATTGGGGGCGGACCGGGATAGGTACGCGCACCGGGATAGCTTTCAAGCCTTTTTTATTGATTTCTGGCCAGTTTTCGTTGCTTTCTTCGACCCTATCCTCTGCAGCACTTGCCAATTTAGTGTTTCACACCGAGACCTCGAGTACGAGATTTATCGTGAACACTGCCTTTAAAGGCAGTGTCCACGATAAAAACCATGTTTGATTTTTTGGTGGAGATGGGGCCTAGCGAAACCCTAGCGTTGAAAAAAACTGAGAAAAATGAGCTCGGAACGGTTACCTACGGCCCCAAAGTTGGACACCCGTCAGCTCGTCACACCCAGATGCACTTTCCACGCCCACTGACGTGAATAAAGGAATGCTCGAGATTTTGAGATGAGCGATAGTTTCCGATCAACAGCCCCGTTCTTAACTTTAATATCAACTTCTTTCTTTACTCAGGTTAGCTCGCATACATCGGCTGCAAAAGACGGAAGTTACAAGCCTCGGACAACTCGTCCACCATGCTTCCCTAGCCCAATTTTTTGAGGAACCATAACTCCGTTCCTAGAAGGTCTTGTACGATTCCAAAAACATCATTGGAATCAGCATGGGACCGTCTTCAAGATAGGCAAAAAAGCAGAAAAATGATTCTTATCGTGAATACTGCCTTCAAGGTGGAAAAGGTATCATTTTCTCACTGGCCCACCGCAGTCTTTCGAAAAACTGGAAACAGACCTAATACTCGTGTCCACCGCCCTAAATAACCCCTCGGGCAAAGTTTGAGCCCAAAATGTTATAATTTCTAGATTCCGAAAAATAATACTTCCTCTCGTATTTGATTTGCCCGGAAGCATTAAAGGCACAGGACACCCAAACAAAAACTCTTCAGGTTTGAGGGTTTTATCTTGGAAAAAATCCTGCGCTGATCACAACGGTATCTCTGAAATCTCTTAATGCCCCCCTACCAACGAAGGTATGGCTCCACGAAATTGCTTATATTTTGAGAGCAAAAATTTAGTGGACGTGTTGTCTCATGCCTTTATTTCTCTTCAGTCGCAGTCGCTACACGAGAGCGAACCAGAATGGGGAGACAGATCGGCAAGGGAGTGGAGAACGATGACGCGACCGAAATTCTTCCACTCATCTAGCCCCTATTGCGTTCGAAAATCAGGAAGAAGGTGTGGCAGGTGGTGGTGAGCCAAGGAGGTCGGGCCTGTGGTGGTCGCTTATATCTCGCATATTTGGAAGAATTGAGATGTCGCCCTTGGTCTACCACACAATTGGACGAAGGTCACAAAATTTATATCTGAGGGTGTACTGTGCCTTTAGGGGAATTTAACAAGCCTGAAGTTGTCTCTTTTCATATCTTCCATAACACTCAAGAGACCACTTTTGTAACTCCAGTTCACGCTGGGATCAGTCGAATAGCGGTATACAGCTTGGGAGAACCAATAGGCTCCTATGCAAATCATACCAATCGATCTGTCTGATGTGCTCAAATAAGCTTTGACAAGACCTTATCACTTATCAAACCGATTTAATCATTGTGAGCCAAAAGGATCCCCGAAGCTTATATCGGCACTCGAGATCAGCCCTTAGTGAGGAGGGCAAAAAAAAAATCGAATTAGACCTTTGTGCACCTCAAGATGCTCAAAGCTGAACTCAGTAGGTGGTCTACAAGCGTCAGGAGGGCCCTCTGAAGTAGGCAACTAGTCACAGCACTGTCACAATTGATTTCTCGCTGCTCAATTGCAACTAGAAATTTTCTGTTCTTCAAGTTTTTCATAGTCTCTCGACGGATTTCGGATTCTAACAGGTCTCGTAAGAACACACTATTTCTGTAGATCTACTGTACACCGCATCGCCGAGATTTGGATCTCTCATTCGTTCTGCGAAAATCAGAAAATTTGCCATCCGAACAGAGGTGAAAAAGAGTAACCATCAAATTCAATTCCAAGTTTCTCCACTGTGTTCCAAACCAGTGAAAGTTGGTCTTGGTGGGAACTCTTCTTCGCTCCCGTAAATCACTTGCTTGGGGAACGAGACACTAAAAATCGCGAAAAAATGAAGGTTAAAATTGACTCGAGGCGGGTTCATTTTTTGGTACAGGAACAAAGAAACCTACTCCAACCGGAAATTGGAGGCTAAAAATGAAAATGCTCTACAATGAATACGTTAAGGGCAGTATTCACGATAAATTTTGCTTCCGATATCTACACGGTTTACGGAAGGTCTGGTGCCCTATATAGCAAGGCATGCTTAATAAGGACAAGAAAGACGCGTTTTTGAGGAAAAATAGGCTCTCTCTTGTTTACTTTGATTTTTGAGCGAGGAGGAATTGACCGCTGGAAGGATGATACCTATCAGTGCAATGAAGCGATCAGCTCACTTATCAGCACTTCCTTCATTTGATCATTCCTGTAATCTGAGTCTTCATTTGTTCGTTTCGAGGAGGCGGATCTGGGGCGCGGGTGTGTCTGGGGCTCCAAAACGCTTGTTTGCAGCTGTTATTTTGATGCTCCTGGCTCGTTTTCTACCGTTATTTCGACATTGTGAGCCTAGGATCATTCACGCCTATCATTCCACTGTGGAAAGTCAACGAGGATGATCATCGTGAAAGCTGCCTTCAATGGGTTAAAACTTAACCAAGCTGAGGGGAGGGGTATGTATGGTTAGGTCCGTGGCTTGTTTCCTCAAGAAAAAACATTTGAATTCAAACCACGGCTGACGCGGCAGAGAAGTTCCAAGACAAATCTGCTTTAGCTTTTTGGAATTCATAAAAAGTCGCATTTTGCTCCAAGAATTTGTTTTGGTGGGAAGCTTCAAACCAAATCTGACGAAGCTTAGCGAGAATCTACGTCTGAGTTTAGTTTACAGAACCATGATTAACAACTACAACAAACAATGATTCGAGCCGAATCCGAAACCTTTCCTCACAATGTCATTATAATTGCTTGATCCTTACAAGTGAGGTGTTTATGGCGGTAAACGCATCTGCAAAAACGACTTGTATTGTTAGTACATATCTCTTGGGCCTCCATAGTAAATATGCACAGTATCCCGTCCAGAACTGCAGATTCCAAGAAGTTACAAGCTTAAAAAGGTCGCTTTTTGTGCTTTTGTAGCTTCCAAAAGGCGCATTACATAGTCTTCGGAAAATCGGAAAACGAACCTCATAATTGTGCTCACTGACCACAACTATGTACTTCCTGAGCAAAGCTTGGGTGAAGGCACATTTTCCAAACTTTGCGCTGACTGATAGCGTTTTGGACCTGTACGGATTTTCGGTTGGTCATTTATTCATTCCAATTAGAGGGCTCTGTAAGCGTTCTAGAAATAAGTTCAAGATTCGACTTAAAATTCTCTCAGGTGGGTTATTCGGGGCGCTGATCACGAATCTGGGGTTTATCTGTCGGTTTTCCAGAGTTTTGGGAAAATTTGAGGGCAAAATGTGACTTTTGACGATTTCCGGAACGCTACGATAGAAATGGCTCAAAATGTTAGTCAATGGGTTCTTTGGAGTGCTATACACGAATCTGGAAGCCGTTTATCGTTTTGGCAGGTTACGGTAAATCCGATGGGTATACGGTAGTGATGGGCACCCTTGCCTTTTCGCAGAGCTTGACAAATTCCTATAACTTCTTGGAACTTGCACCCCGTTACTGAAGGAATTGCTTACAGTCCACCGCAACAGCGCCAAAAATAGATTCGACTAGAATGCGAACACCGGCGCCGGCTCGTTTTCACTCTGATTTTTTCAACACGTCGGGGTTTTGGAACGGCTTTTTTGCCATTTTCACATATTTGAGGTTTGAAGGCAACATTCGTCCTGTAAACCACTTATCATTTTTCAGGCTCAGTTTCATGAATGAGCCCCGTAGACCACACCGGTGAGCTTCGGCGCGTCAAAAACGTAGGGTTATGAAGTTGGAGGGGGTTAAAGAGGAGGATCCGCCACGAGTTCTCACCTGTCATCTATCACTTTTTCATAGAATGTTGATGCGACCGTCAAACAACATGAAAAATGGCCCAAATTCCACATGCAGAAAACTTTGAAAATGTCAGTGTCGAGGCCTCCAAACGCAGAAAAACATCAAAAACCATTTTGGCGCGAAACTTAAATAAATTTTTACAATGTGTTCCGAATGACTTTTCTTCACGAAGGAAGGTTTCTCATGGGCCCCTTCGACATTTTCGTTTACTAAAGAGGTCAAGCAACATACATAAAACATGAAAAAATAATATATGGTTTTCTGCGGGTAAGATGCCTTCAAGGTAAGGTAGGTTTGAAGGCAGTGTTCACGATGATTTTCAGTTTTGAGATTAATCGCTACGCTGGTTAAAGGCAGTGGTCAAGATGAAAAAGGTTATCGAAGAAAACTACAAAAATCAGCTTAGATCAAAAACAGCTCAAAAACTATAAAGGTATGGCGGAGAACAACGGACTAGAATTAGAGTTATTGAGACCCCAAATTTCCAGTTCGTGCTCACGGGCACAGAAAGATCACAGCCTCATGCCAAGCAGTCGAAAATCATCGACACTCAGAGGAAGAAATAAATGCAAATTTATTTAATAAAACAGTTGAACAATGAAAAGAAGCACTTCATTCAATGTTTTTGACTAGATGTGTGCATACATCCGAAGGTTCATTGATTGAAATTAAATTTCAAGCCAGCTGATGTTCTTGATACTAGAGATCATCGATGCCGATGATGTGGGGTGGACTCGTCCACCATCAAAAGACAAGGGAGTTCAGGCTTCAAATTTGGCCTAGGACAGCGTTTTTTCGCGATTTTTTCTTATAGGTTCTACAACTCTATACCCAGAAAAGGGTTCGGAGAGGAAAAGAAGACGAACATATTTGAGCGCGACCAGCACCCCAGCACCCTTGTTCCGGAGGAGGGCGCAAATACGGGGGGCGTGCAGATCAGGGGTGTGCGGAAATTTCTGTTTTCTGATTTCTGTTTTCTTTTTTCTGGCCGTTTTGGCCTTTCTGTCTTCTGATTTTTGTTCTCTGAAAAACCTGCAAAAAACAGAAAAAAATCAGGAAAAAAACAACGAAATTCAGATCTGTGGAACAGCACACCTTATCTAGTCCTTTACGAGGTACTATTTGTGTTCAATGGTGCGATTGCTGTTAAGGGCAGGGTTCGCGATAAAAAAGGTTATTGGGGTATCTTTTTGAGAAGGTAGGCCTGGTCTTCACAAAAGTGAAAATAAGTGGAAAGTCGGAGAAAAAACGTTCAAAAACAAGATATTGCTGGGTCTCAGCCCGCCCCAATTCACTAGATCTCTACAACTGCTTGTTTTGTCGTCTTTTATTCTGCATTTCAAGGCATCGTACGCGCAAAAAACCGTATCTCATTTTTTCATGTTTTTGCGCAGGCGATTCTCTGACATACAGAATAAGAATGGAAAGGCTCCACAAAACGATCGACTTTTGCGAAAAAACTCATTTTGAAATGTTTCGAATTATTCACTTCCCACCCCTCCGTCGATTTCGATGTGTCTGGTGCAATACGTCTGAAGTTTTTTTCTCAAACGTCGGATGTGTTTTTTGCTTCAAACTTATTAGGTGGGTGAATTCCTGTTGCCTCTTGTTCACTGGAACTTATTCTGAAAAATAAAGTATCCATTGGGCAAGTTTGGATGTTAGAATTTCCCGAATTAAAAATTTCAAATGCTGAATCATCCGCGCATGTGGTGGCGCTTCTGTTCCTTGTGCTAGATGGTTGGTGAAAATTGGTGGCGGATCGTCATTTTGAACCACTCCAACTTCAGAACCTCATGTTTTTGACGCGCAAAACTTCACCAACGTGGTCCACCGAGCTCAATCATGAAATTGAGCCTGAAAAAACGGATATTGGTTTTCAGCGCGAACGATGCCTTTAAAGTAGTTGCTGGACACCGAGAGACTACTAACTTTTTTAGCGGCGAAATAGAAGGCGGAAAATATGCATCTATAAGAAACCTGTTAGTTGGGGGTGTGCGTACACCCACCAATTAGCCGTTCTGACTTGTTGTTGTGCTTTTTTATACAACTTCTCCCTTATTTTCACTTCTGTGATCACCAGACCTGCATTCTTATAAAGAAAATTCAACAATCGTTTTAATCGCGAACCCTGCTAACGCACTCGCAGGGTAGTACTTTGGCACAATAGGGGTATCATCCCAGGGTAGAGCACGAAATCCCCTTGTCCCCTTGTCAGCAGCTGCTGCAGTTAGTTGTTCGCAGCAGCTACTGCTGACAGCGAGGGGTTGAACCCGATGTCTGTCCTAGGATGCAACCCTTATTGTGCTGACGTACTACCATACGGGTGAGTGCTCTGAGAGTTTTGGCTGAGCAATTGCCGATAAATAGCCACAAAATGCCTGATTTTCGCGTAATAGCCGAGAACAAGGTCGTGTTCGGAAAAAAACTGGTTGCCGCGAATTAGGCGTCAGTTAATGGTCGTCGAGAAACAGCCACGAAAAATGCTCTCAAAGGGGAGTTTAAGACGCATTTTTGAGGCAGATTTGGATGTCAACACCGCCGTCTGTTCAACTACCCATGCTTTCTCGGTTGCTCCTCGGTTATTTCGCGAACATCATGATCGCAGCCACCTAGCAGCCAGGAAATATTCTTGAAATATTCGAGAAACAGCTCGACAGGATCACTTGTTGAGCCTGGTGGGCTATTTCTCGGTCAAGACTCTCAGCGTGTCTTTAATGATGTTGTATCCGTCATTGACGCGTCACTGATAATATCAATGTCTTATAGGTCATCTGTGCAGTTTCGTAGATATTATATTACAAGTATGACAAAGGTATCTAGAACTACATCCTCTCTTCACTTGAAAAGATGTTAAAATGCAATGAGTATTTTTTTCTGGAAACTTTCTGTTTTCCGATTTCTGTTTTCTGTTTTCTGGCCGTTTTGGCCTTTCTGTTTTCTGTTTTCTGAAAATTTTCAAAAAATTTCCGCACATCACTGGTGCAGATACAGGGGCGGGACCAACTTCTCACTCCTGTGGCATCATTGTGGATTGTTTTTGAGGCTTCAAAATGCGTGAGCGTTGTGTTCGGTGCCATACCGTTCTAATTCCGTAGTTATCTCAATTACGTTCACGAGCGTGCATGCTGCCTTTAGGTGGCCCCCGGGTGGAACTAAAATGACGTAGGAATTGGAAAAAACGCACCAGAAGAGCACGAAATCCTTGAGTATCACCCCGCCTCTTAATTATCACAAGAAGTGTTTGTTGTGACAACGAAATCTTTTGTGGACCCGTCCTTTGCAATTCTCTACTCTCTATTGCTCCGTTCTTTCCTTAGGGCCCTAACTAATCCTGCTTTGCATAAAATATTCGTCTATTTTCGATTGAGCGAATTCTCCACCGGTGACAACCACCGTGATCATGTTAATCCAACCGGACAACTAGCCCATGTTATAGAATAATTTCACTGAAATACGACGTTTCAATGCGTTTTTCGCCGTTTCTCCGCAATTTTGGTAACATTTGGAGGCCAACGCTTTGTTTTATGTGAAAAGCTCTGGCACGAAAGTCATCGTGAACGCTGCCTTCAAGGCAGCCTATATTAAATGAAAAACATGATAAATAGGGTACGGTTTTATGCGTGTACGATGTCTTCAAATGAATACAGAAAACCCTCTCCCTACTTCAAATGGCGTTCCATTGCAAGAGAAAATTCTATTCTAAATTGTTGTAAAAGTGCAGTGGAAAGTGGAAAATGACAAAGCGAAAGGTCATACATACATATGTCTACACAACCGTCGAATTCGGCCACTCAACCTTACAACTGATCTACTTCAACTGCTTTTGAGCATTTCCGCAGCTTTCTCACTTTCAGTGGAGTAGAACAATTCTCTGATCAAAATTCTCACCTTCCAAATACATTTATTTTGCATGTTGGAAATGTGTCAATTTAAATCTCAGGAGTTTTCAATGGATTTATTTCTATTTTTCTGCCTTCCGAAGAGCTTTGTTTCTCAACACTATGATTTGGGAAGATAAGAAGTTATGCACAGCATAGCATTGCTCGTGCAGGTGCTCTCAGGCACGTACAGGTTTTTTCCCGTCCGCTGGCCGACCGATTGGAATTCTCTCTCTCCCTCCATCGCGAGAGAATTATTCCCAGGCGGCCGCACTTGTTACGGGGATGCGCCCAGATGCATCGCCAAGATGGTTTACCAGCCAGAATTCCGGGGCCTCCAGGGATTGGTGGCAGATGAGGGGCTATACCAAACCGTGAATTCTCGGGAGTCGGGCCCGAAGTTCCCGGCACTGTCCTCGGTATGGCGAATGCCTATTCATCGGAAACATTGGTTTCGGTCACATGGCCGGCCTTAACCGCCTCCCTGCCAATTTTTGAAAATGACTCGAAAGGGTCGACAAGTTCCACAGCTCTTAGTATACCACCAAGCACACTGCTGGAAATCCAGGCATACGATGAGAGAGTGGTACTGGAAGCCATGTTGAAAAGGAGGGTGAAGCCTGGCTGTGAATTACAGAGAAAATGAAAACGATTCATTGGGAAGGATTCTGTTGGGCTTGTTAATTCAAACCAATTTTCTAAACCATGATCGATTTTGTATCCTGACATAGCCGCCCTGCTATCGGATTTTAGATGTTAGTAGGGTCTGATCCAATACGTTAGAGAATTGCTTCGTTTCGGCTAGATCGCATTTACCGGAACCTGGAAACTCAAGAACATGAGTGACATAACTTTCAGATAACATGAAGAAGGACAAATTATAGCAAGATTTCTGTTTGAAGACAGTATTCACGATAAAGAGCCGTGTTCTAGTTTTCGACGTTTTCGAGCAGGATAAGTCCACTAAGAAGAGGTTAATAGGGAAAATCCTACAGAATACTCGGATACCAAAAAAACCGTTTGAAAAATTTCTAAAAAAATCAATTATACCTGTTGGTGTATCGGGAGACTGCAGACAAAGCATCAAACCTGGTGTCGGAAATGGTTTTCCCCGCTCAGGGTTCACGATGATTTTCGTTCCAGAGTTTCCCACGCCATGCGCTAATAAACACCACTAAGAAACCGCGAAAAGCGCACAAAAACGCCGTTTGTCAGTGAAATAAGTTTTTGACCTGCACTACATACATACAGGCCATAAAACGGCCAATGTCACCGTCGACTGCGTACCACGCGCTGCGCGACCGCACGCGCGTCGGAAGCAGACGGGTTTTGGCCGCCGCGCGACGAGTTTTGGCCCCCGCGCGACGTTTCGGCCGCCGCGCGTGGCCGAAACTCGTCGCGCGGCGGCCAAAACTCGTCTGCTTCCGACGCACGTGCGGTCGCGCAGCGCGTGGTACGCAGTCGACGGTGAGACATTGGCCGTTTTATGGCCTGTAGTTGTCCCCTAGGAGGTAAGAATTCTCGGGCAAGTCCCTAACGTATTAGATCGGATCCTACTAACATGTAAAATCCGATAACAGGACGGATAAGTCAGGATAGAAAGTCGATCATGGTTTAGAAATCTGGTTTCAATGAACAAGCCCAACACATTCCTTCCCAATGAATCGTTTCCCTTTTTTTTATGCAATTCACAGCCAGACTCCACCCTCCTTTTCAACATGGCTTCCAGTACCACTCTTTCATCGTATGCCTGGATTTCCAGCAGTGTGCTTGGTGGTATACTAAGAGCTGTGGAACTTGTCGACTCTTTCTGAGTCATTTTCAAAAATTGGCAGGGGAGGCGGTTAAGGCCGGCCATGTGACCGAAACCAATGTTTCCGATGAATAGGCATTCGCCATACCGAGGACAGTGTCGGGAACTTCGGGCCCGACTCCCGAGAATTCACGGTTTGGTATAGCCCCTCATCTGCCACCAATCCCTGGAAGCCCCGGAATTCTGGCTGGTTAACCATCTTGGCGATGCACCTGGGCGCATCCCCGTAACAAGTGCGGCCGCCTGGGAATAATTCTCTCGCGATGGAGGGAGAGAGAGAATTCCAATCGGTCGGCCAGCGGACGGGGAAAAACCTGTACGTGCCTGAGAGCACCTGCACGAGCAATGCTATGCTGTGCATAACTTCTTATCTTCCCAAATCATAGTGTTGAGAAACAAAGCTCTTCGGAAGGCAGAAAAATAGAATGAAATCCATTGAAAACTCCTGAGATTTGAATTGACACATTTCCAACATGCAAAATAAATGTATTTGGAAGGTGAGAATTTTGATCAGAGAATTGTTCTACTCCACTGAAAGTGAGAAAGCTGCGGAAATGCTCAAAAGCAGTTGAAGTAGGTCAGTTGTAAGGTTGAGTGGCCGAATTCAACGGTTGTGTAGACATATTCATGCATGACCATTCGCTTTCTCGTTTTCCGCTTTCCACTGCACTTTTACAACAATTTAGAATAGAATTTTCTCTTACAATGGAACGCTATCTGAAATAGGGAGCGGGTTTTCTGTATTCATTTAAAGGCATCGTACCCACAGAAAACCATATCCTATTTTATCATGTTTTTCTTTGAATATATGAGACCTTGAACTTACCTTACCTTACACCTTAAATATGAGAAAATGGCAAAAAACCGTTCCGAAAGCCCGACTTGTCAAAAAAACCAGAGTTAAAACAAGCCAGCGCCGGTGTTCGAATTCTCGTCGAAACGATTTTTGGGGCAGTAGCGCTGGACTGTAAGCAATGCCTTCAGTACCGGGTCATGGCGTACAAATCGCGTTGACTGGTGAAATTAGGTGGAATGCCTCACACAAAATCCCCCATATCTTCGAATTGGTGTATTTTTGGAGCACCAAACGCTGTCATTGAGCCAGGCTAGGCCCCGCCAAGAAAATGAAGGCAAAAAATGTTGAGTGGTTTTTATCGCGTACCATGCCTTCAAAGGCAGCAGACACGCTCAAAAATGGTATCGATTTTATGACATAAATCACAGGTTTGGAGCTGGTCGTATTAGGAACTGACGAAAAAACGAACGAAAACCATGCGCAATTAGAGGAATAACGGTTATTTTGTTATCGTGTGAAAGTGGACGAGTTTTACGGCGCGCTGTTGAAACAGCGAATATTAGCAGCAAGACAGTTGAGATGGAGATGCCGATATACTTCTACAGCGTGTACTGGAACGTTCACCTCGTTAGAAGCATAAAACACCGGCCAAAGTGACCGTATTAGCACTATCAATCTGGACGAGTTTGCATTTTGGAGCGGGGTTGCGGAAATTTTTCGATTTGCATTGCTGAAGTTTAGTAGTTTTGGCTCGTTTTTGACGCTTCCAACGGCGTGAGCAGTCTACTAGGAGCCATGCGACTTCAGAAACGTAGTTATCTCAACAACTTTTTCGAGCGTGTCTGCTGGCTTCAAAGGCACAGTCCAACCTCAGAGGTAATTTTTGATATTTTGGTCCGTTCGCCGTATATAGAAACCCTGCCAAGCGCGAAATCTCAGTTCGCTCAAATAAGCGAGAAAAAGTCAGGAAAAAATCGACCACGCCCCCTTGAAAGAAACAATGGGTTACGCCTACTGGCAGGTTTCCGACCTCAACAGGGAAGAGGCGCGCGAATGATTTCATTCAAAATCTGTGTTCTTCCTTTTGTTTTCGGTCTGGCTTTATTTTGCGACCTGCTTCACAATGATGGCTGCGAATAACGTGAAAATACAGGCTCGAGACAACTCGTCCGTGAACTTCTACTAGTTCAAATTTTATGAGGATCCGTAACTCAGTTCGTAGTGAGTTCTGAGCGATTCTGGAGACGCCATTGTGATCAGCGTGACATTTTCTCCGAGATAGGCAGAAAAACTAAAAATCGACTCTGAGCTTGGACTGTGGCTTTAAGGCAGCGTACACGATGATCATTGACGTTTTTGAGGTACACCCTGGAAAAAACATGAGGTTTCAGTGGCAAAAGAAAATGCGATGAAAAACGACTGTAAAGTGGGTGAAAACCTCCTGGTCCAGCCAACCCATTGGGCCACCCCGTCCACGTCCTATGACAGTTGCCCTGAATTCGTGTTACCTTAGAAACAGACACCGAAATTCCGAATATTCTTCATCACGAAAGGTTCTAATATTCCTGCATGTGCATTGGCCCATTTTGTTTTTAAAACAATTTTTGGTTTAGGAAACAGAAAACAGGGCCACGTACCCAATAATTTTGAAGCGCGAAACCATTCCCCGACGTCAGGTTCGATGCGTTGGCCGCAGTCTTCCTGCGGACAACGCTTCGAACCTGAGACACAAACAGGTACGATTGATTTCTTCAGAAATTTCTTTAAATAGTTTTCCTCCTCTATTTGAGTGCTCTGTGTGGACCAATCCCTATCAACCTGTACTTAGTGGACTTACGTACTCAAAAACATCGAAGACTATAATACGGTGTTTTATAGTGAACACTGCTTGTAAAGACAACATACTCGCTCGTAAACGTGGTTGAGATACAATACCGCCGCTAACCAAGGGAAAAAATGGGCGAAATGGGCAAAAGGGGCAATTGAAGCGTCTTTCGAAGACAACTCGCCTCAAAGTGCTCCGTTTTCAATTTCGGAAAGACCAAAATGTCCACCCCGCCACAACCTATCTAACTATATGAGACAAAATTGGAAATCCTCTATGATAACGCTGTTTTAAGATGGAGTTATTCATGAATTTGATAATGTTATCACAAGATAACGAGCCCATTCGATCAAAAACAACCGTACGCGATATCTAGCATGGTCCAAATGAAAATGTGTTTCGCCTTAAAGGCAGTGTTCACGATAATCAATGGTTTTCCTGCTCCACCGCCTATCTTGAAGACGGTCCCATGCTGATTCCAATGATGTTTTTGGAATCGTACAAGACCTTCTGGGAACGGAGTTATGGTCCCTCAAAGATTGAGCTAAGGAAACATGGTGGACGAGGTGTCCGAGGCTTGTAACTTCCGTCTTTTGCAGCCGATGTATGCGAGCTGACCTGAGTAAAAAGAGAAGTTGGGAGTAAGAGGAAGAACGGGGCTACTGATCGGAAACCATCGCTCATCTCACAATCTCGAGCATTCATTTGTTCACGTCGGTGGGCGTGGAAAGTGCATCTGGGTGTGACGAGCTGACGAGTGTCCAACTTTGGGGCCGTAGGGGACCGTTCTAAGCTCAATTTTCTTAGTTTTTTCAACGTTAGGGTTGCGCTAGGCCCCGGAGCTGCCGATCTCTACCAAAAAATCAGAAATGGTTTTCATCGTGGACACTACCTTTAAAAAATAATGTTGCTACCAAATTTCGCAGAATATTTGTACACGATTGACTAGATCACGACATGCTGTACATTTCGACGTTTTCGAAATTGAAAACAAAGCACTTTTAGGCCAGTTTTTGCCGAAAGACGCTTTAGTTGCCCACTTTTCCCAGTTCGCCCATTTTTTCCCTTGGACAGCGGCGGTATTGTGACTACGGAATAAGAATGGTATTGCACAAAACACAACGCCTACTCATTTTGAGGCGTCCAAAACGACTCACAATGACGCTAAATGAGTAAGAATTTGGCCCAGCCTCTGTATCTGCCCTCCTCCAAAACAGGGGTTCTGGGCCATTCTCACCGTCGTGGATGTATGTGGTTCACTTATTGAACTTACTGTACTACACGCAAACACCGCTGATGGTGGGAATGGATCAGGACCTCTGTTTTGGAGGAGGACGGTAAATTCAGGGGACGGGCGGATTCAGGGGCGGGGCCAACTTCTCACTCATGTAGTGGCATTGTGGGTCGTTTTTGATGCCTAAAAATACGTAATCTTTGTGTTCTATGCTACACCATTCCATTTTCGTAGTTATCTCGACCACGTTTGCGAGCGTGTGTGCTGCCTTCAACTGTAATGGCAAGAAAACACGTGCACCCTCGATATTTGCAAATCTCTCTGATGACGCATTTGCCAGATTCTGGCAGATGGTCAACCAAAAAGATAGTTGGCCTGTCATGACTAGTCGTTAAATTGGAGAAATGGGATATGCTTCTCAAAACTGTCCATTTTCGTCATTTTTGTAATGAAATGGTGGGAACGCGGGTCAAAATTTCTACCACCACTTCAACCACGACCGTGCCCCACAGCACATAATGATCCCGTAACGGAGAATATAACGTCGCCTTTTCAAAAGGCTGACGACCTAAGAAAATGCTATGAGATGAAAGACAAGAATGCGATGAGCTAAAATAACGTGATGGCCTGAAAGCTCCTTCAAAGAGGTTTGGCGTGGCTGGAATTTTTTTCGTGGCAATCTCTAACTAGAGACTGATCCCACTATAAACTAGAGTTTTGAAAAATGACCTGTCGAGCCTTGTGGGGAGAATGAAAAGAAACAATTTAAAGTTTGATGAATTTCCCTATTGCACCTGGTAAGAACAAAAACGAAAAAAAAAGAATTTTTTGGATCTCCGAAACTGGAATTTTTCCAGCCCACAATTTTTACGAGGAGGTAGTTTGAGGCGCCGAACACGAATATGAGATCCGTTCCTAGCTCTTTATTAGATTACTCTAGCTTAAGATGGGAAAGGTATCATTTTCTTACTGGCCCACCGTAGTCTTTCGAAAAACTGGAAACAGACCTAATACTCTTGTCCAGCGCCCTAAATAACCCCTCGGGCAAAGTTTGAGCCCAAAATATTATAATTTCTAGATTCCGAAAAATATTATTTCCTCTCGTTTTTGATTTGCCCGGAAGCATTAAAGGCGCAGGACACCCAAACAAAAACTCTTCAGGTTTGAGGGTTTTATCTTGGAAAAAATCCTGCGCTGATCACAACGGTATCTCTGAAATCTCTTAATGCCCCCCTACCAACGAAGGTATGGCTCCACGAAATTGCTTATATTTTGAGAGCAAAAATTTAGTGGACGTGTTGTCTCATGCCTTTATTTCTCTTCAGTCGCAGTCGCTACACGAGAGTGAACCAGAATGGGGAGACAGATCGGCAAGGGAGTGGAGAACGATGGCGCGACCGAAATTCTTCCACCCATCTAGCCCCTATGCTTACTTGATACATGATTACCCGTTATCAGCCGGCGATCGTCTCAGCGGCGGGCACACCTCTCTGATTGTTTCGAGGCACACGTTCGTTTTGGTTGTTTTGTGGAGCTCCCTTCTTCTATCTCGTTCGATTTTGCGCGGTCTGCAACCAGTTCGTGTTAGGTGTGTTCAGATGTTTGGAGGCATCGCTCCATCTAGTTGGGGGACGACCAAGTGTTCGCTTGATGTCCCGCGGGTACCAGAGGGTTACACGATTTGTTCAACCGTCATCGGTTCTTCTTATATACATGACCGGCCCATCGATGTTTTGCGGCTGCCATGTAAGTGACAGCGTCCCGAGTCCCTGACTGTTGGCGGAGGTCGGTGCTGCGGATGTGCTGGTTTCTTTGCTCCCGGCGGCTCGTCCTCAACAGCGTTCGTTCGAGGGCTCGTTGCGTTCGTGTCATCAGAATTGCAGAGGACTTATTGGAAGCCCAGGTTCCAGCTCCGTAGCACATGGCGGGGAGGACGGTGGAGTCAAACAGATGCGCGCGGATTTTTTTGTCGGAGACAAGGTGAGCTGCTTCCCTTATGTTCGACATCGCAGCCCATGCAGCGCTTCTTCTTCGACTGACTTCGGCCCTCAAATCGTTGTCCATGGTCACGAGGCGCCCGAGGAAGACGTACTTCTCCGTATCAGGAAGGGGAACTCCGTCCACTGTAATCGGTGCTGGGTCTGCCCATCTGTTCCTCCTGACTTCTGTCTTGCTGCGATTCATCGTCAACCCGATTCTGCGGCCAGCTGCGTCCAGTTCATCCACCATCTGCTGAAGTCCGGTTTGACTGCTGCTAACCAAAACCAAAACGATGTCATCGGCGAAGCGGAGGTTTGAGAGTTTCCTGCCGTCTATGGGAATTCCCCTGTTGTTCCAATCTAGATCAATCATGGCGTGATGGAGAGCAGCAGTGAACAGCTCTGGTGAGATGGTGTCACCTTGGCGGACTCCTTTCCCAATCGGCACCGTCAGCTCCTTGTGGAACATCTTGATCTTCGTAGATGTCTCCATGTTGCACTCCTCTAGCATGTTGATGTAGATCGGGTCCACGCCGGCACGGAGCAGAGCGTTCCAAACTGCGTTCAGTTCGACACTGTCAAATGCTTTGACATAATCGATGAAGCACATTAGAAGCGGTTGCTTGTACTCTCGTGTCTTCTCAATTAGCTGAGTCACCGTGTAGATATGAACCAATACAGCAGTATCCGCGACGAAAACCGGCCTGTTCCACGGGCTGGAACTCATCCAACGTGCTTTCCAATCTGTTCAGCAAAACCTTTGTGAATAGCTTGTATGGCTGGGACACAAGAGCGATTGGCCTGTAGTTCTTGACCTCGTCTCGTTCACCTTTCTTGAAGATCAACACCGTTCTTGACGATTTCCACTGTTCCGGGATTCTTTGATCTGCCAGATAGCGATTGAAGCGAGCGGTTAGCTTTTGAACGATGATTTCGTTGTCGGTCTTCGGAAAGTCTCCGGAAATTTGATCAGGTCCTGAGGCTGTCTTGGGCTTCATCTGTCTAATAGCATGTTGAACTTCAGAAAGAAGTATCTCCGGAGCCTGGCCTTGACTCGGTGTGGGAATTCTAGGAACAGGTGTTGATGATCGGTACAGGTCTGTGTAAAAGTCCACGACGATCTCTTCAATCTTTTGACGAGACGTGTGCTGTGCTCCGCTGGCGTCCTCCATGACAGTGGTTACAGCTTGAGAGTCAACGAGGGTCTTCCGGCATCTTCATAAACTGGCCCTTTTCTCTGCAGCCTCCTTCAGTTTGCTGTCCTTGTATGCGCGAATTGATGCCTTAACAGCAACTCTGCAGGATTTGTTTATGATTGCCCTGTCGAGAATGCTGGAGGACGGATCCTGGTGAATTTCCGCACGCTGCTTCAGAAGCCTTCGGGCATGGTCGCTTATGCGTCCTGAAGAGCTGAGGACGGGCGGGATCATTGATACCGAAGCACAATGGTTAAGCCCCTCCACGAGGAGCTGGTAGTCTTCCGTGAGATCGTTGCTCTCGCTCCACTGGTATCCAGCAGCAGCGGCTTGTAGCAGATCGGCATCATAATTGGGCAGTTGTGTCGATGCTGGGCGATGACCATCCTTTCGCTTAACCTTCTCGCGGAGACAGATCTTCGCTCGGACAAGACGATGGTCGCTTCCGGTATTGAAGGGTTTCACTACACCGACATCGAAGAGACACCAGCGTCGATCAACCAGGATGTGATCCAATTCAGAGTGAGTCACTCCGTTCGGGCTTGACCATGTCCATCGTGTGGCGGGAATTTTCTGGAAGAAGCTGTTACCGTGAAACAGATTACAGGCTTCTAGTAGGTCCATCAGACGCTCTCCGTTTTGGTTGGTCGTTCCAAGTCCGTACGATCCCACTCTAGCAGTAGACGGCTGAGGTTCGTTGATGATGGCGTTGAAGTCACCACAGACGATCTTGTAGTAGGCCTTCTCTTGCTTGATGATCTTCTCGAGGTCAACATAGAACTCATCCTTGTCGTTTTAAGATGCAGCTGAAGTCGGAGCGTATCCGTTTATGATCGCCATGGTTGTCATCGCATTGACCTTGATCCGCAGAACAGCTAGCCTGGGGCTTATGATTTCGTGGGAGTCAATCTTGGGTTCGAGGTTGCGGTGGACAATGAATCCCACTCCTCCGATGTTTTTATTGTCAACCTTGGCTCCAATTATGATCAGGCCCCCGTCAGTTGTCCTTCTGGTAGTTTCCGCTTTAACTTTGGTTTCTTGGACAGCCAGCACATCGTAGCGGATTCTCTGGCTGGCCTCCATGAGCATTGCCAGATCAGCTTCAGAGTTGACGGTTCTTCAATTGTAGGTGCAAATCCGTAGACAGTGTTGATGCCTCGTTCGCTGATCCTTGTCCTGTGCACTCCATTTCCTGCGGCAGTTTTGTTCTGCAGGTCCCTTCCGGTTGCCGTTTGCTCCAGTGCACGTAGAGCTCGTACTTCCTTCTGTGCCGCTCCGGACCCTCCTTGTACGTGTTTGAGCAACTTTGTAGTTCACGCGCGCCTTTGGGATGCTAACCCTTCTAAGACAGCGCGTCGCCAGAGCTGGTGTTCGCAGAAGTCCTTCTTGAAGAAAGACTCCCTACCCCGAGCTCCACTACGATAAGGTACCAGCTGGACTTTGGAGGGGATCTAGCCCCTATTGCGTTCGAAAACCAGGAAGAAGGTGTGGCAGGTGGTGGTGGGCCAAGGAGGTCGGGCCTGTAGTGGTCGCTTATATCTCGCGTATTTGGAAGAATTGAGATGTCGCCCTTGGTCTACCACACAATTGGATGAAAGTCACAAAATTTATATCTGAAGGCGTACTGTGCCTTTAGGGAAATTTATCAAGCCTGAAATTGTCTCTTTTCATATCTTCCATAACACTCAAGAGACTAGTTTTGAAACTCCAGTTCACGCTGGGATCAGCCGAATAGCGGTATAGAGCTTGGGAGAACCAATAGGCTCCTATGGAAATCATACCAATCGATCTGTCTGATGATGTGCTCAAATAAGCTTTGACAAGACCTTATCACTTATCGAACCGATTTTAACCATTGTGAGCGAAACGGATCCCCGAAGCTTATATCGACACTCGAGATCAGTCCTTAAAGAGGAGGGCATCAAAAAGCTTAGAATTCAACCTTTGTGCACCTCAAGATGCTCAAAGCTGAACTCAGTAGGTGGTCTACAAGCGTCAGGAGGGCCCTCTGAAGTAGGCAACTAGTCACAGCACTGTCACAATTAATTTCTCGCTGCTCAATCGCAACTAGAAATTTTTTGTTCTTCAAGTTTTTCCTAGTTTCTCGATGGATTTCGGATTCTAACAGGTTTCGTAGGAACACACTATTTCTGTAGATCTACTGTACACCGCATCGCCGAGATTTGGATCTCTCATTCGTTTTGCGAAAATCAGAAAATTCGCCATCCGAACAGAGGTGAAAAAGAGCAGCCATCAAACTCAATTCCAAGTTTCTCCACTGTGTTCCAAACCAGTGAAAATCGGTCTTGGTGGGAACTCTTCTTCGCTCCCGTAAATCACTTGATTGGAGAACGAGACACTAAAAATCGCGAAAAAATGAAAGTTAAGATTGACTCGAGGCGGGTCCATTTGTTGGTACAGGAACAAAAAAACCTACTCCAACCGGAAATTGGAGGCTAAAAATGAAAATGCTCTACAATGAATACGTTAAGGGCAGTATTCACGATAAATTTTGCTTCCGATATCTCCACGGTTTACGGAAGGTCTGGTGCCCTATATAGCAAGGCATGCTTAATAAGGACAAGAAAGACGCGTTTTTGAGGAAAAATAGGCTCTCTGTTGTTTACTTTGATTTTTGAGCGAGGAGGAATTGACCGCTGGAAGGATGATACCTATCAGTGCAATGAAGCGATCAGCTCACTTATCAGCACTTCCTTCATTTGATCATTCCTGTAATCTGAGTCTTCATTTGTTCATTTCGAGGAGGCGGATCTGGGGCGCGGGTGTGTCAGGGGCTCCAAAACGCTTGTTTGCAGCTGTTATTTTGATGCTCCTGGCTCGTTTTCTACCGTTCTTTCGACATTGTGAGCCTAGGATCATTCACGCCTATCATTTCACTGTGGAAAGTCAACGAGGATGATCATCGTCAAAGCTGCCTTCAATGGGTTAAAACTGAACCAAGCTGAGGGGAGGGGTATGTATGGTTAGGTCCGTGGCTTGTTTCTTCAAGAAAAAAACATTTGAATTCAAACCACGGCTGACGCGGCAGAGAAGTTCCAAGACAAATCTGCTTTAGCTTTTTGGAATTCATAAAAAGTCGCATTTTGCTCCAAGAATTTGTTTTGGTGGGAAGCTTCAAACCAAATCTGACGAAGCTTAGCGAAATTCTACGTCTGAGTTTAGTTTACAGAACCATGATTAACAACTACAAACAATGATTCGAGCCGAATCCGAAACCTTTCCTCACAATGCCATTAAAATTGCTTGATCCTTACAAGTGAGGTGTTTATGGCGGTAAACGCATCTGCAAAAGCGACTTGTATTGTTAGTACATATCTCTTGGGCCTCCATAGTAAAAATGCACAGTATCCCGTCCAGAACTGCAGATTCCAAGAAGTTACAAGCTTAAAAAGGTCGCTTTTTGTGCTTTTGTAGCTTCCAAAAAGCGCATTACATAGTCTTCGGAAAATCTGAAAACGAACCTCATAGTTGTGCTCATTGACCACAACTACGTACTTCCTGAGCAAAGCTTGGGTGAAGGCACATTTTCCAAACTTTGCGCTGACTGATAGCGTTTCGGACTTATACGGATTTTCGGTTGGTCATTTATTCATTCCAATTAGAGGGCTCTGTAAGCGTTCTAGAAATAAGTTCAAGATTCGACTTAAAATTCTCTCAGGTGGGTTATTTTGGGCGCTGATCACGAATCTGGAGTTTATCTGTCGGTTTTCCAGAGTTTTGGGAAAAATTGAGGGCAAAATGTGACTTTTGACGATTTCCGGAACGCTACGATAGAAATGGCTCAAAATGTCAGTCAATGGGTTCTTTGGAGTGCTATACACGAATCTGGAAGCCGTTTATCGTTTTGGCAGGTTACGGTAAATTCCGATGGGTATACGGTAGTGATGGGCACCCTTGCCTTTTCGCAGAGCTTGACAAATTCCTATAACTTCTTGGAACTTGCACCCCGTTACTGAAGGAATTGCTTACAGTCCACCGCAACAGCGCCAAAAATAGATTCGACTAGAATGCGAACACCGGCGCCGGCTCGTTTTCACTCTGATTTTTTCAACAAGTCGGGGTTTTGGAACGGTTTTTTTGCCATTTTCACGTATTTGAGGTTTGAAGGCAACATTCGCCCTGGAAACCACTTATCATTTTTCAGGCTCAGTTTCATGAATGAGCCCCGTAGACCACACCGGTGAGCTTCGGCGCGTCAAAAACGTAGGGTTATGAAGTTGGAGGGGGTTAAAGAGGAGGATCCGCCACGAGTTCTCACCTGTCATCTATCACTTTTTCATAGAATGTTGATGCGACCGTCGAACAACATGAAAAACGGCACAAATTCCACATGCAGAAAACTTTGAAAATGTCAGTGTCGAGGCCTCCAAACGCAGAAAAACAAAAACCATTTCGGCGCGAAACTTCAATTAATTTTTACAATGTGTTCCGAAAGACTTTTCTTCACGAAGGAAGGTTTCTCATGGGCCCCTTCGACATTTTCGTTTACTAGAGAGGTCAAGCAACATACATAAAACATGAAAAAATAATATACGGTTTTCTGCGGGTAGATGCCTTCAAGGTAAGGTAGGTTTAAAGGCAGTGTTCACGATTATTTTCAGTTTTGAGATTAATCGCTACGTTGGTTAAAGGCAGTGGTCAAGATGAAAAAGGTTATCGAAAAAACTACAAAAATCAGCTTAGATCAAAAACAGCTCAAAAACTATGAAGGTATCGCGGTGAAAAACGGGCTAGAATTAGAGTTATTAAGACCCCAAATTTCCAGTTCGTGCTCACGGGCACAGAAAGATCACAGCCTCATGCCAAGCAGTCGAAAATCATCGACACTCAGAGGAAGAAATAAATGCAAATTTACCTAATAAAACAGTTGAACAATGAAAAGAAGCACTTCAGTCAATGTTTTTGACTAGATGTGTACATAAATCCGAAGGTTCATTGATTGAAATTCAATTTCAAGCCAGCTGATGTTCTTGATACTGGAGATCATAGATGCCGATGATATGAGGTGGACTCGTCCACCATCAGAAGACAAGGAAGTTCAGGCTTCAAATTTGGCCTAGAACAGCGTTTTTTTCGCGGTTTTTTCTTATAGTTTCTACTACTCTATACCCAGAAAAGAATTCGGAGAGGAAAAGAAGACGAGCATATTTGAGCGCGACCACTGCCTTCAAAGGCAGCGTACACGCTCGTAAACGTAATTGAGGTAACTACGGGATTAGAATGGTATGGCACCGAGCACAACGCCAACGCATTTCGAAGCTTCAAAAACGACCCATAATGACGCTACAGGAGTGGGAAGTTGGCCCCGCCCCTGTATCTGCCCGCCCCCTGTATTTGCGTCCTCTCCCAAAACAGGGCTGCTGGGCCATTCCCACCGTCGGCGACGTTTGTAGATGGGGGAATAGGTACAATAAGTAAACCACACACATCGATGACGTTGGAAATGGCCCAGTACTCCTGTTTTGGAGGAGACGGCAAATACGGGGGGCGGGCAGATACAGGGGCGGGACCAACTTCTCACTCCTGTGGCATCATTGTGGATTGTTTTTGAGGCTTCAAAATGCGTGAGCGTTGTGTTCAGTGCCATACCGTTCTAATTCCGTAGTTATCTCAATTACGTTCACGAGCGTGCATGCTGCCTTTAGTGGCCCCCAGGTGGAACTAAAATGACGTAGGAATTGGAAAAACGCACCAGAAGAGCACGAAATCCTTGAGTATCATCCCGCCTCTTAATTATCACAAGAAGTGTTTGTTATGACAACGAAATCTTTTGTGGACCCGTCCTTTGCAATTCTCTACTCTCTATTGCTCCGTTCTTTCCTTAGGGCCGTAACTAATCCTGCTTTGCATGAAATATTCGTCTATTTTCGATTGAGCGAATTCTCCACCGGTGACAACCACCGTGATCATGTTAATCCAACCGGACAACTAGCCCATGTTATAGAGTAATTTCACTGAAATACGACGTTGTAATGCGTTTTTCGCCGTTTCTCCGCAATTTGGTAACATTTGGAGGCCAACGCTTTGTTTTATGTGAAAAGCTCTGGCACGAAAGTCATCGTGAACGCTGCCTTTGAGGCATCCTATATTCA
Source organism: Aplectana chamaeleonis (assembly GCA_029168955.1). NCBI lineage: Eukaryota > Metazoa > Nematoda > Chromadorea > Rhabditida > Cosmocercidae > Aplectana > Aplectana chamaeleonis. The sequence continues at coordinate 102,275 of JAPDOI010001687.1, read as the reverse complement.
ATGAAAAACATGATAAATAGGGCACGGTTTTCTGCGTGTGCGATGCCTTCAAATGAATACAGAAAACCCGCTCCCTATTTCAGATAGCGTTCCATTGCAAGGGAAAAGTCTACTCTAAAGTGTTGTCAAAGGGCAGTGGAAAGTGGAAAATGACAAAGCGAAAGGTCATACATACATATGTCTACACAACCGTCGAATTCGGCCACTCAACCTTACAACTGACCTACTTCAACTGCTTTTGAGCATTTCCGCAGCTTTCTCACTTTCAGTGGAGTAGAACAATTCTCTGATCAAAATTCTCATCTTCCAAATACATTTATTTTGCATGTTGGAAATGTGTCAATTCAAATCTCAGGAGTTTTCAATGGATTTCATTCTATTTTTCTGCCTTCCGAAGAGCTTTGTTTCTCAACACTATGATTTGGGAAGATAAGAAGTTATGCACAGCATAGCATTGCTCGTGCAGGTGCTCTCAGGCACGTACAGGTTTTTCCCCGTCCGCTGGCCGACCGATTGGAATTCTCTCTCTCCCTCCATCGCGAGAGAATTATTCCCAGGCGGCCGCACTTGTTACGGGGATGCGCCCAGGTGCATCGCCAAGATGGTTAACCAGCCAGAATTCCGGGGCCTCCAGGGATTGGTGGCAGATGAGGGGCTATACCAAACCGTGAATTCTCGGGAGTCGGGCCCGAAGTTCCCGACACTGTCCTCGGTATGGCGAATGCCTATTCATCGGAAACATTGGTTTCGGTCACATGGCCGGCCTTAACCGCCTCCCTGCCAATTTTTGAAAATGACTCGAAAGAGTCGACAAGTTCCACAGCTCTTAGTATACCACCAAGCACACTGCTGGAAATCCAGGCATACGATGAGAGAGTGGTACTGGAAGCCATGTTGAAAAGGAGGGTGGAGTCTGGCTGTGAATTGCAAAAAAAAGGGAAACGATTCATTGGGAAGGAATCTGTTGGGCTTGTTCATTGAAACCAGATTTCTAAACCATGATCGACTTTCTATCCTGACTTATCCGTCCTGTTATCGGATTTTACATGTTAGTAGGATCCGATCTAATACGTTAGGGACTTGCCCGAGAATTCTTACCTCCTAGGGGACAACTATGTATGTAGTGCAGGTCAAAAACTTATTTCACTGACAAACGGCGTTTTTGTGCGCTTTTCGCGGTTTCTTAGTGGTGTTTATTAGCGCATGGCGTGGGAAACTCTGGAACGAAAATCATCGTGAACCCTGAGCGGGGAAAACCATTTCCGACACCAGGTTTGATGCTTTGTCTGCAGTCTCCCGATACACCAACAGGTATAATTGATTTTTTTAGAAATTTTTCAAACGGTTTTTTTGGTATCCGAGTATTCTGTAGGATTTTCCCTATTAACCTCTTCTTAGTGGACTTATCCTGCTCGAAAACGTCGAAAACTAGAACACGGCTCTTTATCGTGAATACTGCCTTCAAACAAAAATCTTGCGATCTCTTGTCCTTCTTGATGTTATCTGAAAGGTATGTCACTCATGTTCTCGACTTTCCAGGTTCCGGTAAATGCGATCTAGCCGAAACGAAGCAAGTCCCTACGTATTGCATCAGATCTTACTAGCATGCAAAATACGATAGCAGGACGGCTATATCAGGATAGAAAGTCGATCATTGTTTAGAAAATTAGTTTGATTGAACAAGCCCAACAGATTCCTTCCCAATGAATCGTTTCCCTTTTTTTTGCAATTCACAGCCAGACTCCACCCTCCTTTTCAACATGGCTTCCAGTACCACTCTCTCATCGTATGCCTGGATTTCCAGCAGTGTGCTTGGTGGTATACTAAGAGCTGTGGAACTTGTCGACTCTTTCGAGTCATTTTCAAAAATTGGCAGGGAGGCGGTTAAGGCCGGCCATGTGACCGAAACCAATGTTTCCGATGAATAGGCATTCGACATACCGAGGACAGTGCCGGGAACTTCGGGCCCGACTCCCGAGAATTCACGGTTTGGTATAGCCCCTCATCTGCCACCAATCCCTGGAAGCCCCGGAATTCTGGCTGGTTAACCATCTTGGCGATGCACCTGGGCGCATCCCCGTAACAAGTGCGGCCGCCTGGGAATAATTCTCTCGCGATGGAGGGAGAGAGAGAATTCCAATCGGTCGGCCAGCGGACGGGGAAAAACCTGTACGTGCCTGAGAGCACCTGCACGAGCAATGCTATGCTATGCATAACTTCTTATCTTTCCGAATCATAGTGTTGAGAAACAAAGCTCTTCGGAAGGCAGAAAAATAGAATGAAATCCATTGAAAACTCCTGAGATTTGAATTGACACATTTCCAACATGCAAAATAAATGTATTTGGAAGGTGAGAATTTTGATCAGAGAATTGTTCTACTCCACTGAAAGTGAGAAAGCTGCGGAAATGCTCAAAAGCAGTTGAAGTAGATCAGTTGTAAGGTTGAGTGGCCGAATTCGACGGTTGTGTAGACATATGTATGTATGACCTTTCGCTTTGTCATTTTCCACTTTCCACTGCACTTTTACAACAATTTAGTATAGAATTTTCTCTTGCAATGGAACGCTATCTGAAATAGGGAGCGGGTTTTCTGTATTCATTTAATGGCATCGTACCCACAGAAAACCATATCCTATTTTACTGTGCTTATCTGGGCCAAATTCCGGTCCGCAATTGCGTCTCGACACGCTTTGTGGTCGCACGCGCTGGAGTCAGTCGAGTTTCCAGCGCCAAAGTCGACTCGACATGGGTTTTTTATACAGTTTTCTTCAATTTTGTTTACTCTCCAGTTTCTAAACCCACCTAAAGTCAACAGATCGGCGGCTGCGGCTCTGGAAACTCTTCTGGCTCGAATGCGCGGCCGCAAAGCGTGTCGAGATGCAATTGCGGACCGGAATTTGGCCCAGAGAAGCACAGTATCATGTTTTTCGTTGAATATATGAGACCTTAACCATACCTTACCTTTCACCTTAAATATGTGGAAATGGCAAAAAACCTTTCCGAAAACCCGACTTGTCAAAAAAACCAGAACTAAAACAAGCCAGCGCCGGTGTTCGAATTCTCGTCGAAACGATTTTTGGGGTAGTTGCGCTGGACTGTAAGCAATTCCTTCAGTACCGGATCATGGCGGACAAATCGCGTTGACTGGTGAAATTAGGTGGAATGCCTCACACAAAATCCCCCATATCTTCGAATTGGTGTATTTTTGGAGCACCAAACGCTGTCATTGAGCCAAGCTAGGCCCAGCTATGTAAGGGAATGAAGGCGAAAAATGTTGAGTGGTTTTTATCGCGTACTATGCTTTTAAGGCGGCGTTCACGATAATCATTGCCGTATTTAAAGTACACCCGGGAAAAAACATGAGGATTCAGTGTCAAAAGAAAATGCGACGAAAAACGGCCGCGAAGTGGGTTGAGACCTCGTGGTCTAGCCAACCCATTAGGCCACCTCGCCCACGTCCTATAAGAGTTGCCCCGAATTCGTGTTACCGTAGAAACAGACACCGAAATTTTGAATATTCTTCATCGCGAAGGGTTCTAATATTCCAGCATGTACATTGGCCCATTTTATTTTTAAATTTGATTGTTAATTTGTACAGTTTAATTTTTGGTGCAAGAAACAGAAAACAAGGCCACGTACCCAATAATTTTGAAGCGCGAAACCAGGCCACGTACCCAATAATTTTGAAGCGCGAAACCATTCCCCGACGTCAGGTTCGATGCGTTGACCTCAGTCTTCCTGCGGACAACGCTTCGAACCTGAGACACAAACAGGCATGATTGATTTCTTCAGAAATTTCTTTAAATAGTTTTCCTCCACTATTTGAGTGTTCTGTGTGGACTATTCCCTATCAACCTGTACTTAGTGGACTTACGTACTCAAAAACATCGAAGACTCTAATACGGTTTTTATAGTGAACACTGCTTGTAAAGACAGCATACTCGCTCGTAAACGTGGTTGAGATACAATACCGCCGCTAACCAAGGGAAAAAATGGGCGAAATGGGCAAAAGGGGGAATTGAAGCGTCTTTCGAAAACAAATTGCCTCAAAGTGCTCCGTTTTCAAATTCGAAAACACCAAAATGTTAACCCCGCCACAACCTACCTAACTATATGAGACGAAATTGGAATTCCTCTATGATAATGCTGTTTTAAGATGGAGTTATTCATGAATTTGATAATGTTATCACGAGATAACGAGCTCATTCGATCAAAAACAACCGTACGCGATATCTAGCATGGTCCAAATGAAAATGTATTTCGCCTTAAGGCCCCGGTCATAGTTGGATGAGCCGACGCCTCCAGCCCGGTCGATACACACAGAATGCATTGAAAATGGGATGCAAAAATCACTCGGTGTATCCCCCGCACCCCCAACACCCCCAACACCCACCCGGTCGATACGTATGAACAACATGGTGAGGTGAAGCTGAGAAAATCACTCGGTGTATCCCCTCGCTCCCGCACCCCCCGCACCCCTTCAACACCCCCCGCACCCCCCGGTCGATACGTATGTTTAAAATGATGGAGTGAGGTTGAGAAAATCACTCAATGTATCCGACGCGGTCGATATCCATGCAATACGTGGATGAGAAAATCACCGGGTGGGCGGGTCGAAGATAAAACATTGCGTATCACTAGAAAGCTAACCTCACTGCTACCTCCGTGACTTCACCATACTCGCCTTCACTATTTCTCTGAACAGGTGCAATCCTGTTGGCCACGTAATCATCGTCATATCTAGTTGGATGCATCGAGTGATTTTCTCAACCTCACTCCATCATTTTAAACATACGTATCGACCGGGGTGGCGTTGGGGGTGTTGGGGGTGCGGGGGTGTTGGGGGTGCGGGGGATGCAGATGCAAATAGCACCAACTATGACCGGGGCCTAAAAATAATGAGGTCCCCAAATTTCGCAAAATTTTTGTACACGATTGACTAGATCACGACATGCTGTACATTTCGACGTTTTCGAAATTGAAAACGAAGCGCTTTTAGGCGAGTTTTGGATGAAAGACGTTTTAGTTGCCCACTTTTCCCAGTTCGCCCATTTTTTTCCTTGGACAGCGGCGGTTAGTAACTACGGAATTAGAATGGTATGGCACAGAACACAACGCCTACTCATTTTGAAGCGTCAAAAACGACTCACAATGACGCTAAATGAGTAAGAATTTGGCCCCGCCTCTGTATCTGCCCTCCTCCAAAACAGGGGTTCTGGGCCATTCTCACCGTCGTGGATGTATGTGGTTCACTTATTGAACTTACTGTACTACACGCAAACACCGCTGATGGTGGGAATGGATCAGGACCTCTGTTTTGGAGGAGGACGGTAAATTCAGGGGACGGGCGGATTCAGGGGCGGGGCCAACTTCTCACTCATGTAGTGGCATTGTGGGTCGTTTTTGATGCCTAAAAATACGTAATCTTTGTGTTCTATGCTACACCATTCCATTTTCGTAGTTATCTCGACCACGTTTACGAGCGTGTGTGCTGCCTTCAACTGTAATGGCAAGAAAACACGTGCACCCTCGATATTCGCAAATCTCTCTGATGACACATTTGCCAGATTCTGGCAGATGGTCAACCAAAAAGGTAGTTGGCCCGCCATGACTAGTCGTTAAATTGGAGAAATGGGATATGCTCCTCAAAACTGTCCATTTTCGTCATTTTTGTAATGAAATGGTGGGAACGCGGGTCAAATTTTCTACCACCACTTCAACCACGACCGTGCCCCACAGCACATAATGATCCCGTAACGGAGAATATAACGTCGCCTTTTCAAAAGTCTGACGACCTAAGAAAATGCTATGAGATGAAAGACAAGAATGCGATGAGCTAAAATAACGTGATGGCCTGAAAGCTCCTTTAAAGCGATTTGGCGTGGCTGGAATTCCTTTCGTGGCAATCTCTAACTATAGACTGATCCCACCTTAACTAGAGCTTGAAAAATGACCTGTCGGGCCTTGTGTGGAAAATGAAAAGAAACAACTTGAAGTTTGATGAATTTCCCTAATGCACCTGGTTAGAACGAAATCGAAAAAAAAAAGAATTTCTTGGATCTCCGAAACTGGAATATTTCCAGCCCAGAATTTTTACGAGGAGGTAGTTTGGGGCGCCGAACACGAATATGAGATCCGTTCCGAGCTCTTTATTAGATTACTCTAGCTTACGGTGGGAAAGGTATGATTTAGCCATTATGGCCCACCGTAGTCTTTCGAAAAACTGGAAGGACCTTATACTCGTGTCCAGCGCCCTAAATAACCCCTCGGGCAAAGTTTGAGCCCAAAATTTTAAATTTTCTAGATTTCGAAAAATAATATTTCCTCTCGCTTTTGCTTTTTCCTGAAGCATTGAAGGCACAGGACACCCAAACAAAAACTCTTCAGGTTTTAGGGTTTTATCTTGGAAAAAATCCTGGAAAAGGTCACAACGGTATCTCTGAAATCTCTTATTGCCCCCCTACCAACAAAGGTATGGCTCCACGAAATTCCCTATATTTTGAGAGCGAAAATTTAGTGGACGTGTTGTCTCATGCCTGTGTTTCTTTTCAGTCGCAGTCGCTACACGAGAGCGAACCAGAATGGGGAGACAGATCGGCAAGGGAGTGGAGAACGATGACGCAACCGAAATTCTTCCACCCATCTAGCCCCTATTGCGTTCGAAAATCAGGAAGAAGGTGTGGCAGGTGGTGGTGAGCCAAGGAGGTCGGGCCTGTGGTGGTCGCTTATATCTCGCGTATTTGGAAGAATTGAGATGTCGCCCTTGGTCTACCACACAATTGGATGAAAGTCACAAAATTTATATCTGAGGGTGTACTGTGCCTTTAGGGAAATTTAACAAGCCTGAAATTGTCTCTTTTCATATCTTCCATAACACTCAATTGACCATTTTGAAACTCCAGTTCACGCTGGGATCAGTCGAATAGCGGTATACAGCTTGGGAGAACCAATAGGCTCCTATGCAAACCATACCAATCGATCTGTCTGATGATGTGCTCAAATAAGCTTTGACTAGACCTTGTCACTTATCAAACCGATTTTAACCATTGTGAGCCAAACGGATCCCCGAAGCTTATATCGGAACTCGAGATCAGTCCTTAGTGAGGAGGGCATCAAAAAATTTAGAATTCAACCTTTGTGCACCTCAAGATGCTCAAAGCTGAACTCAGTAGGTGGTCTACTAGCGTCAAGAGGGCCCTCTGAAGTAGGCAACTAGTCACAGCACTGTCACAATTGATTTATCGCAGCACAATCGCAACTAGAAATTTTTTGTTCTTCAAGTTTTTCCTAGTTTCCCGACGGATTTCGGATTCTAACAGGTCTCGTAAGAACACACTATTTCTGTAGATCTACTGTACACCGCATCGCCGAGATTTGGATCTCTCATTCGTTCTGCGAAAATAAGAAAATTTGCCATCCGAACAGAGGTGAAAAAGAGCAGCCATCAAACTCAATTCCAAGTTTCTCCACTGTGTTCCAAACCAGTGAAAATTGGTCTTGGTGGGAACTCTTCTTCGCTCCCGTAAATCACTTGCTTGGAGAACGAGACACTAAAAATCGCGAAAAATGAAAGTTAAGATTGACGCTAGGCGGGTCCATTTTTTTGGTACAGGAACAAAAAAACCTACTCCAACCGGAAATTGGAGGCTAAAAATGAAAATGCTCTACAATAAATACGTTAAAGGCAGTATTCACGATAAATTTTACTTCCGATATCTCCACGGTTTACGGAAGGTCTGGTGCCCTATATAGCAAGGAATGCTAAATAAGGACAAGAAAGACGCGTTTTTGAGGAAAAATAGGCTCTCTCTTGTCTACGTTGATTTTTGAGCGAGGAGGAATTGACCGCTGGAAGGATGATACCTATCAGTGCAATGAAGCGATCAGCTCACTTATCAGCACTTCCTTCACTTGATCATTCATGTAATCTAAATCTTCAATTGTTCATTTCAAAGGGGCGGACCTGGAGCACGGGGCGTGTCTGGGACTTCAGAACGCTTGTTTGCAGCTGTTATTTTGACGCTCCTGGCTCGTTTTCTACCGTTTTTTCGACACTGGGAGCCTAGGATCCATCTCGACTATCATTTCACTGTGGAAAGTCAACGAGAATGATCATTGTGAACGCTGCCTTCATCGGGTTAAAACTGAACCAAGATGTGGGGAGTGGTATGTATGGTTAGGTCCGTGGTTTGTTTCCTCAAGAAAAAACATTAAAATTCAAACCACGGCTGGCGCGGCAGTTTAAATTTAAATGTTTTTTTCTTGAGGAAACAAGCCACGGACCTAACTATAGTAACTTTTTGAATCGTAAAGGGGATAATTTTGAAGCACACAGTGAACACTTACACTTTTCAGTCGATTGAAGTGAGATGCAGCTTTGTAGAGAACACTGCTGCATTCACTAATTGAAGGAACCAGACGATCCATAAGCCATCCTGTCATCTCCTCACTAGAATAGTATTGGCAACCGACAGTCTATACAAATTGATAGCACGTGTCTAAAATGCCTCACCCATATTTCCTGATGAGGTCTGATTCATCGAGCTCGAAGAAGTTTGACTGCACCACCATCGTCTGTATCAGTTCAAGACAGGGTCTGCTCATCACACAATATTCCATCCACTTTGAAAAGCTTTTGAGCAATGAACGTTTTTAGCTCCGAGTCCTCATAATTTTCCTACAATCACACATCAATATATTCAAAAAATGGGCACAAAGTGAGTCGAGAACAAAACTTGTCGATTTCACAATGGCGAGCATTTGCCGGTTATACGAAAGACCTCGTATAAGCGCCTACATGCACGCTGTCGCTAAAGGCGGTGTTCAGAGCTTTCGAGGGGCGACGCGGTGGTACATGTCAGTGCAAAGCGAAAATCGCGTGCATTCAGATGTGAACGCTGCGCGAACGCTGGGCGGCTACGCGCAAATGCGTACGTACGCAATCACAGTAAACAAGCAGCGCAATTTTTCTCTAACGAGGCCAACAGGTATTCCTTGTTTTTTTCAGTGTATGTGGTCTTATATACGCTTATTTTATTTCTCTCATTGTTAGATTCGGTTGTGGTAATGAAAAAACACTGAAGAGAAGCAAAGACGAGTTTGCCATCGCGCAATGTCCATCGCGTCGCGTTGCATTGCAAAGCGACGCGATGGACGTCGCGTGGAAGGCAAATTGTGCGTCATTTCGAATGTATCGCGCCTCTTCACTGTGCTGATTATAACATCGCGTCGCGCCGCGAATGAACTCTGAACGCAGCGTAATGGTTTTGAGATAGGAGATTCAAAACGCAAACAAAACCGCTGAGAAATTATAGCAAGGCAAAATTTTCATTGGGTTAGGATTCTGTGCGACGCGTCCCCACATCTAACCAGTTCATAGTCAGGATGGAGACGTCGTTAAGAAGGATACTGAGAAAATCACATTGTTACTCACCAGACGCTTTAGCAACGCCCGATCCGTGAAATAGTTTATGATTCTTTGAATGAATCCGTCTTTAGCTCGAGACTGAAAAATTATTGATCGATATTGTAAACCTCTCTGTTCGTAACACTTTCTAAAGGAGCCTACGTATCGCGTATGGCTGCACTTTTCTCACCTGACAACTAACTGAGTTTGATTTTGATTTGACTTCCTACATTCACCTCATTTTTCACTTTCTACTCGCTATTTCCCAACCCGCACAGACTTTTGTGGCTTTTTCACTTCTGTACTCTAACCAAAATCGTCGGTAAACGATTTTTCTCATCCTTCTCTGATAGTGTTGGTTTTCCCCCGATGGTCACCGTATTCATTATTTTATAACATGGACTAGTTGTCCGGTTGGATGAACATGTTCATGGTGGTTGTCACCGGTGGATAATTGGGTCAATCAAAAATAGAAGAATGTTTCATGCAAAGCAGAATTAGTTAGGGTCCTAAGAGAAGAGCGGAGCTATAGAGAGTAAAGAGTTGCAAAGGACGGGGCCACAAAAGTTTTCATTATCAAAACAAAAAGTCCCTCTGATACTTAAGAGGTGGGGTCACACTTATGGATTTCGTGTACTTCTGTTGCGTTTCTCTCAATTTCTACGTTATTTAAGTTCTACCCTGGGGCCAATTGATCGATATAGCGAATAATCTCAAAACTGAAGATTAGAGTGAACAAAAGAGCAGCATTGAAATATTCCAGTACTAAAGATTTTCATTGAGTTTAAGCATGCTATGTGATCATGTCCTATGAAAGTATGCTCGAAGTGAGCTGCTTAAATTCGGAGGCGGTTACCCAACCTACTTCAACCTGCCGCAGGAAACTGTCAAGGGTCCTTTATACTTCAAGCGCCAGGCGGCGCGGCGAAGCGTATTTCCACGATATTGATCGTGCCGCGATGTGTGATCAATTTAATAGAACTGCACTTCGCCTTGGCACTAGCCTACAGAAGTATAAACGACTTCTAATAGAATTGCATTTCGCCGCGCCGTTCGACGGCGGAAGTATGAGCGACACCTCAGGGCTGAGCAGAGTCGCATCGCGCCGCTAATTGTTCTCTGCACGATTTTTGTCATGCCAATCTAATATCTGACCTAATTTTTGTAAACTCAATTGACTGTCAAGTATAAGTGCACTAAAAATTCGGTCCCGATGGATGGGGGTTCGAGGAAAATTTTTGCATTCACAAAAAAAACTTGAACTTTGAAATTGATTCAAATGAATTTATGCTTTGAAGCAACCTTTTCAAATAGAGTAGAATCACAGCGCGTGATTTCACCTCATGGAAGAATCGTAGCATTGCATTACCACGAGCCACCACTATCGCACAAATTGACCGAGTACCAACACTCCCCTATCATTAATTACAAGGAAACCAGAGAGGAAATTATCAAAAGTTCCGTCCACTTCGGAAAAAACCGACCTCGAATATCTGCGCCTCGATATTAGCTTTGCGACCAACATCAGCGAATCCTTCATCAATGATGGCATCCTGAATAGAATTTTTCCATTTCCGCGAAAGTGCGAGATTCAGGGAATTTGAACTCACGTGAAATTCAATGCTGCTGGCCACAGAATTACTATCAAACTTGTCGGTTCTGCGCATTCTGTGAAAGCTGTAGAAAAACTTGATGAGAAAATCTATTCGGCAAGGAGGACAGACAATTATTGAGGGACTTTATCACGAATGCATCGATCTCGGAGGAGAATTGCTCACCGCGCAAGATCAATTTCACGGACCTTCGATTGATCAAAATCGGTTGTGCTCAGCAATGAGCTTTTTTCATTTGCATGAGTTTTTTTTTGTCAACAAGATTTCCAGATTTTCGTCATTTACCAGCTCGTGAGCTAATGTCGCTCTCATATATCACTTTCACTAGTATTTTCCAGCACTGCTTTTGGGCTTAGTTGATCAAATCCTCACTTAACACATCAAATCAAACTAATGAACAATGCAAATTTCAACTGATTGAAAAGTTTCTGCAAAGTTTTCCATATAGAGAACTCAAAGTTTTTTGGGGTATCAAGCTATAAGAAATTAAAAATCTGTGATTTTATTTTGATCGGGCTCTTTAGTGATTTAAAATCTGAAATTGTCACTTATAGGCATCGTACACGATGAAAAACGCATTCCGGCTTTTGCCTTCAGTCGGACTAGTGGGCCATAATAATGTCACTCGAAAGTTTGGAAATTCAAAATCGCCTCTGAATGGAGATTAGCTTAGGGGCCGAATAGAGTCTTGCCGCGCAGCGGCGCGGCAGCATGGTGTGCAGCCGTATCGATCACGCGGCGCCGCGAGGCGGCGCGGCGGGTCGATTAGACTTGGTCAAGGCAGAATTTGGCAGCGGCTCACGTGGGTGGGCGTGGATAGTGCATCTGGCGTGTGACGAGCTGACGGGTGTCCAACTTTGGGGCCGTAGGGGATCGTTCCGAGCTCATTTTTCTTAGTTTTTTCAACGTTAGGGTTGCGCTAGGGCCCGCAGCTGCCGATCTCCACCAAAAAATCAGACATGGTTTTTACCGTGTACACTGTCTTTAAATAAACTTAGAGTTTCCATTTTGTCTATAAGAGTCGTTTCTATCCCACGTATGTGTACTGAATATTTATTCATGTGCTGCTCTAAAAATGTCACTTTGAAACTCAACCTCAAACCTCCTTTGATATGGAAACACCCCATCACTGAAATGCTACGGTGTTTCCACATCGTAAGGGTTTAGGTTATGTGTGGGCCTGTTACTCATTATCAGTTACGATTTACGAATAACGATTTACGAATTACGAGGATTTTCAAAAATTACGATTTACGATTTACGAAATAACAAAATTCAATTACGCACAGCCCTGTTCGACACCAATTCAAATGCTAACTTTTTACCAAACTTTGAGTCCTAAATTTCCCACGTAAATTCTCGGCTAAAAGCCGATCTTCCGTGAACAACTAGTTTTCGAAAAGGTAGAGTTGACACGATAAGCAAAAGTGAGGACAAGATTAATTTATTTATTAATTCATTCGAAAACTAGACGCTAGTTTTCGAATGAATTAATAATTCCATTACCATGTTTTAAGAATACGCCGACTGAATTTAAAATTTGGATGACCATTCTTGCAAGAAAAATCTCGGGTTAATGGGTTTTTGTTTGAAGAAAGCTTTTTTTAAATAAGTCATTGAATGAAGAAATGTATTCGAATGAGGCATTTTCCTCAAATTTCCGATTGAATGAACTTCGCCAAAATTATTTCGAATGAATGGAAGTTTTCGGAAACTTGTCCTCTATTCTATTCGAATGATCGGGAAATCCGTCCGTATATTCAAATAAAAATTGGAATTTAGGATTTATTACGAAATATTACTCGAGTGTTTTCCAAATTTTTCAGTGGCAAAGAGTATTCGAATGTCGCGACCCAAACTTGTTCGAATACTCAGAAATCTCCACATTTCAGTTTTCAAAAAAGCGAATACTAGAAGAACCGGGTAATGTGAAATCTAGAATGAATCGAATATGCGAGACACCGATTAATGCTGAATTCCGAAAGAATCGATCACTAGATAGAACAAATAATTTATTCCCCAAGGTGAACCGAAGGCCAGAGAAAATTAAGAATCCTGATTCATGGACGAATCGAATTGAAAATAAATTGCGTTTGAGGTTCCTGAATAAATCGAATATTTCAATAATTCAAATATTAAAGTGAAGGGTGCGACTCGATCACTGAATCTATTTTCAGGGGAGAATTCTCCAGTTTTTAAGTAGCTATGATCGCCAACCTTGTTAAAAACTAATATTATATTGTCTTCTTATGTGAAACTGTGGACAGGGCTCAAACCGCAGTGAAATTAAATCTTCCTACAACTTTGCCAATCTGAATATTTCTATAAGCCAATTCGATATTTAGATGTCAGGTGCATAGCTCTGTACGTAGTACGCAGAAGCGCGCCGCCGCTGCAGTTTGCCGCGACCCGTTCATAGCATTCGGAGATCGGTTGCGGCGCGAAATCTTGTGCGGCGCGGCACGCCGCGCCGCCCCTACCTCCGCCGCTCCTTTCAGCGGCGGGGCTCCATTCGACCCCTTACCTCAAAAGGGCTTCCTGGGTTTTGGGGGCCAGCCTCGGGGACGATCCGTTGTTACAAGGCCTGATATTCCTCGCCGCGTTCATGCATGCCGCCCCCGGTCGCTTCCGCTGTGTTCAGCTACCACAATCGGCCGTCGCAGAAGAATACGGTGGACTTCAAAAGGGGGAATTCTTTGGAACTAGTTTGGTTTTGGGTTTATAATGCCAAATGGTTAAAAACTACTAGAAGTCCGTCAAAAATCCGCAGGCGTTTACCTCAGCTCCTTTATCAGTACTTCTTTCTTCTACACTGCGACGAATAAAAATAGCAACGCCTCTGAATTAGGCGTATCACATGTTGGATCGAGGAAAGTTTCGATGTTCTCTGTTCCGGCGAAAACGATGGATCACTTGGTACTTCCCTATTCGGAGTTTAGTGGAAGGAAAAACTTAATATTTCGCACGACGCATAAGTATAGCTACACTTGAGAAACACGAAAATGCCTCACGACAACCGCCACATTGTACCACTTTCATATACAATTTTATTATATTTTTTCAGGGTGATTTTTTGTCCACTTTCTTGGAGAAGTTTATCGTAACATGTAATATAAATGTATGTTACATGTAATATAAATGTAACTTACTTGAGACATTCAAGTTAGTTACATTTATATTACAGGTAACTAGTTTTGATTTTTCTGAGTTGGTGAAAAAGTTAAAGGCGACTGTCGAGCGGGGCGTGTTATTATGTCGTAATACACGACAAGCCCTTTTCAATTTCGGCTTCTCGCGATACATTTCAGCACTGAGGTGGTACTAGCGTGACGATTTCAGACTTCAGATTCACCTGTACATGGATTTTAAGTCATTTTGGTCATAGCAAGTGGCGAACGTTTGGCAGAACATTCGGAAGTGTTAAAAATTGTCGATCAAGAAAGAAAAAGGCAGGCGCGGCATGAAACTTGCTAACAATGCCTTTGGCTACGACTTCATTCTGATATATCGGTAGAAAGAATCTAAAAACACGGTTCTACACCATGACCGTCATCCAGCACATCATGTTGGAACACATTTTATCCTCTGTGGCTCGTGACTGTGGAAGTACCCATAGGCTTCCAGTCACAAAGGTGGTATCCCTTGTAAGTCACTGAGCCTTATCATTGGGCAAACATTGGTTATTGATTTTTTCTTATTTTTTTTTGGTTTGGTCAAGTTTTCAGAAAAAAGAATCAGAAAACAAAAAGGCTAAAATGGCCAAAAATCAGAAAACAGAAATCAGAAAACAGAAAACAGAAATTCCGCACACCCCTGAGGGTCACTAGTAACGGGAAAGGACGACTCAGTCCCGCCTTCAGCCGACTACTACGGGGCCTAATTCAGAGTTCTCATTCAGGCCTCATTCAGAGTTCAATCCCTGTGCGATGAGATCGTAGGCACGGCGACGCGACCGCCGTGTCGCCGTGAAAGTCGCAGGTTTATGAAGTTTTAATATACAGCAAATAAACACAGGTAACTACAGCTGTGTTTATTTGTTGTGATAATTTATGTATGTATAAAAATGTTGCGAGCAATTATTTGCGAGAGCTTGCTGGACGTGGGCCGTGCTAAATATTTTTGATGACGTTTTTTGAAAAAAACTCTCTTTCCTTCATTTAAAGGCAGTGGTCACGATGGAAAACGTTATCGAAAAAACTACAAAAATCAGCTTAGATCAAAAACAGCTGAAAAACTATGAAGGTAGCGCGGTGAAAAACGGTCTACAAATAGAGTTTCTAGGGCCCAAAGAAGCTAGTTCGTGCACACGTGCACAGCGATGACGAAACAGATCGCAGTCTCATGCCGAGCAGTCAAAAATCATCGACATTCAGAGGACGAAATAAATGCAAATTTAACGAATAAAAACAGTTGAATAATGAAAGCATCACTTTAGTCAATGTTTTTGACTAGATGTGTACATAAATTCGAAGGTTCATTGACTGACATTCAATTTCAAGCTAACTGATGTTCTTGATATAAGAGGTCATCGATGCCGATGATGTGTGGAGAGGCTCGTCCACCATCAAAGACAAGAAAGTTCAGGTTTCAAATTCGGCCCAAAACAGTGGTTTTTCGCGATTTTTCCTTATAGGTCCTACTACTCGAGACCCAGGAAAGGATTTGGAGAGAAAAAGACGACAAGCATATTTGATCGCGACCACTGCCTTTAAAAGCTTCATAGTTTGAGCCGTACATCCTGAGAATCATAGTGGCAAGCATATCTGTTCAGCAGTGAAGAAACCGAAAATATTGAAATAAGAACACAGAGAAAAAGTCCATCCCAAAAATAATTATTGAAAAGTCTTTCATAAAAAGCCCTGACCTTAGTAATGAACAGTATAGATAATTTAGCGTGCAAATTCCTCCTATTGTCACAAAGTGAAACAAAGAATAAATTAAAAAATGAATTCTCTCAAGAAAAAATGAGATCTTCCTCGATGCCAATCACTACGTAGGCAGTCGAGATTGAAGTTAAGCTACCTGAAAGAGAACTAATAAAAAACAGACAACGCGAAAAATCGAGACATTCGAGTGAAGGAACATGAAGCAATCGCTGCGACCGGTCGAGTGGCCCGCACACTGCACGGTGACGCAATCTGGCAATGTCAGGCGACGAATAGCGCGATTTAAACTACTTTCTCGCAAATTTGTCTGGGAGACCTGCGACCTGGTCGCGCGACGCGAGCAGATCGCTACGCAGGGTTTTCATTCGGTCGCGCCGCACAGCGATGGCGAACTCTGAAAGAGGCCTGATCTGATAGTAGATGCCGAATAAATCACATGGGCACAAATTCACGTATCAAGTACTCTTTCGATGGACCAACGTTTCCACAGTTTCCCACCCCTTTCTGTGGAAGGCGTAAAACGGAATTTTCTCTAGCAGCACAGACATTGAAAACTGATACTTCCAATTTTTTGTTTCAGAACTTTGTATGTGGCATATACTGTTTCAGTTTGTTCAATAGGACAAAGCGAAATTAACCTATAAAGGCTTTCAAAATTTCATCAAGGATCTATCTATCTATCTAAGCTTTATTCAGTCAAGGAAAAATAATAATCCGTAAATCACGGTTGGCAAACCATTGACTGAAAATGTTAGCAAAATAGGACAATAATAAGCAGAAAGATATACGGGAGAGCTTAACTAATCATAAAGGATGGTGTCGGCTCCTTCCACGAACTCTTGAATTTTCGCTTATTCTAGAATCACGGACAGTATAAATAAATTCAAGATTCCACTGTTTAGAATTAAAATAAGGTCAGGTTATTTTCTTCAGTAAAAGTTCTGCAATGAAAGCTGCCCTCAATGATTGCACAAAACTCGCTCTCTATTTCAAACAGCGTTTCCTTGTGAAAGAAAAGGTTCGTTGAAACTTTATCACTGGGCCTACTTCAATTGCTTTAGGGCACTTTTCGCAGCTTCCTCACTTTCACTAGAAAAAACTTCCATGAAAATTCTCACCTTCTAGTTGTAATTAGCACCCTGGGAGCGCCTTGGTTTGAGTCCTAGGAGGAAGAGATTGCCTCTCAACAGTATGACCCGGTTAGATCAGAGGTTTCGCAAAGCATTGCATTGCTCGTGCAGGTGCTCTCAGGCGCGTACAGGTTTTGCACCTCCATTGGACGATCTCTGAACTGGCCGACGGAGTGTAATTCTCTTTCGCCCTCCATTGCGAGAGAATTATTCTCAGGCGGCCGCATTGATTACGGGGATGCAATCGGTAGGGCCATCGCAATGGGTGGTCGGGCAGGATTCCGGGGCCTCCGGGGAGCGGCGACAGATGAGGGGCTATCCCAAACTGTGAGTTCTCGGGAGTCGGGCCCGAAGCTCCCGGCACTGTCCTCGGTAAGGCGAATGCCTATTCATCGGAAATATTGGATTCGGTCGCATGGCCGGCAATATCCGCCTCCCTGCCAATTTTTGAAAAAGACTCGAAAGAGTCGACAAGTTTGTCAGCCATCTGAGGCAAACCCCTCTCCAGCATTTGGCTGGAAACCTGTGCAAACAATGTAAGAAAGTGATGGGGGAATTCGAGTTGGAATGGAAGGTCATATCCGGCGAGGGATGTGCGGAGACGATTCGCCCGGATAGATTTTGTTGGCTTACTTGTGTATCCAAATCGATTTTCTTCACCTGTACATCTTTCAGTGGCATAGCCATCCTATTAGTAGATGTTACATATCAGTAGAACGAAATCCAATACTTAAGTAACCTTTTTCGTTCTGCCTGAATAACGACAGAGTGGCAAACTATCCCAAACACTGTCTCAGATTGCAATGAAAAGAAGGAAAATATCCTATCAAAGGATACCTTCCTAACGTTGTGCGAGTTCAATAAGGCGAAGCATCTTACGAGGACTTTCATGCCACGAGTAGACACGTGTGAGTCTCCCTTGCCAAATCCTCTCGGTCAAGGCAACAAATGCAAGCTTGGCCTACTGCAGGTTCATAAAATCGGAAACGGACCTTTTCTCGTCTTCAGCGCCTCAAATTATTCACCTAAACGAATTCTCTATGGAGTTGTAAAGAGAGTCATAAGCAACAATGTATAAGCGGGAATCTTCCTGCAACAGGAAAACTCTGTCTGGTCCAATTGTAGCCGAGCAGCTAACAAAAGAAGTGTGTAGAGCGTTGAACGCACGTGTGAAAACAAACTGTATTGATAGTATCTCTTTAGCATCCATAGTAGAACTGCTTAGTGTTCCACCCCGAGCCGCTGGTTCCAAGAAGATGTAAGCTCAAAGCAGCCTATTTCTCTAGTTATTGTAATTTTCAGAACGCGCACTAATCTTTCGAAAATCTGAAGACGAACCTCATAATCGTGTTCAGCGCCCCAAATTACTTTCTTGGCCGAAAGTTTGGTGAAAGCACATTTTTGAACGTGTGTTTTCCATTTTCACCGATTGTTGCTCCAGTGTTTACCTACAGTGCATGGCAACGGAAAAAAGGCGGTGGTGCGGTTGTGGTCGGCACGCTAAGCATACGGTCGATTCTGTGTCCTGGTAATCCATTTGCCATACTGGAGCACTAACGATCCTTTTATAAAATCAGGCAGAAAATTGCATGCACAAAAAGCATACGGAGTACAAGAACAGCAAATCAAAGATCTTCATTCAGCGATGTTTCTGTTTTCCTTCGCAATGTTGTGGTAGATGTATTTTGGCAGCTCGGCAAGGTTTAAATCCGTTGTGGTGCCAGTAAAAAGGTGAAATTTCGGAGAATCGTTCTGAAATTTATACAAAATCTATGGCGACTTAATTCACATTGAAAAGTTGAAAAAGATTATATTCAAAAGTCAGACCTTTGTCACCCGTGTTTAGGTGCTATCCTCTCGTGATCGGAAATTATGGATTCGTTGAGGGCTGTTTTTGACACAGAATTGCAAACTGAGAAGTTGTAGTAGCTCGGCTTGTCGCAAGGCTTCCCATAGTAAAATGATAGGTGAAGAGACACTTCGACTCCCAGTGCCGAAAGAATGACAGAAAACGACCAAGGAATGACACAATTACGGCTGCATACATACAAGCGTTCTGGAGTCTCCGAACCGCCTCATACCCCTTTCCGCCTCCTCGAAGGAAACAACTGGATTCTCGAGATTGTGATCACGGCAAATATCCAAATCAGGGAAGTACTGTCAAGTGAGGTACATATAACGCTTAACCTATTCACGACCACGTGTCCCATCGGTGGGAAACATGTTCAAAATCGGACTTGAATACAAACCTTGTGGTCCGCCGGTAGGCCAAACGCAACAGAGGGTTTGCACCATTTCAGATATACCGTTGGTTGAGGTGAAAGAGAAACGCCTGTGCAGCCATTAGAGAAGCACTTTATTTTATGTTGAAAAGGAGACATATCTTTTAAAACTCTTCTCTAAACGTTGCAACTTAGCTGACCGTATTGCGGTTTCGAGATATTGTTCTTCTAAAACGAGAGGGTGTTGGGAGCTGAAACTGTGAAAATGTTCCTTCAGAGTTACTAGCTACGATATGAAGAGAAAAGAAAAAAGCAATGACCGGTGGAACGCGGGACAGGGGCTCTATACACACCGAGGGAAGAGTTGTTCCGCCTTTTGCGGTTTTAATTCCACTCGGGACCACTTCGCTTGCGTTGAGTGGCGTCACGTTCCAAACTGCAGAAACGGGACAACTCCTCCATTGGTGTGTAGAGGGCCCCTGTCCCGTGGAACGCTAAACAAGCTGGCGTGTCCCACCGGTGGGACACGGTATACGGTGACGCAATGTTGCATACAGTCGCGAATGGGTAAACGGCATCGATAGGCATCTATACTTCATAGCGATCAAATCTTCCATATTTAGAAGACAACGCAAGCAAGGGTGGCCGTCTTTCAGGACGGAAACACGGCATTCGCATTGTTTTTAAGCATGCCTTGATATTTAGGGCACCAGAACTTCCGTATAACATTCAAGATAATATATAGTAACTGATATCGCGTCGAAAACTATTTAAATGCAGTCATAATTCATACTGCTGGTGTCACGGCTTGTCAGTTTCTGCGTTTGAGGTACTCGTGCACTGAAGAAGCCCAATGCTAATGACACAGACCTTCAGTATCCCGCAAATGAACTTTTGTATCATTTGTACCTAAAACACATCCGCTAGAGAAGAGAGGTTGCCGGGTCGCAAATCTTACTTGCAGTTTAATTTTTCAACCTTAGATGTGAATTGAAACGACACATCACAGCTGATCTAAAAAATGATTGGTAAGCATCGATCGGCCAAGAGTTTTCCTTGAAACCAGCGATAACGGCGGAACCTCACTTGGAGCACTTCTGCAGGCTTGAGCGTAGAGATGACTCTGCCGGTCTGATGTGAGGCACGAGACGCAGGGAATCTGACAGCCGCCTCTGAACGATCGAATCGTTGCTGAAGAGTGCAATTTTTACGACACATTTTTTCTACGAAGGATTGTGGGCATCCGCATATGTTCATTGTTCCCGTAATTTGCTTGAATCACACTATATTTTCAAATTGACCGTTCGACGCTAGTTATTCACTGATTGAATCATTTAAAAATGTTTTTGGAAGTATCCAACTGGATGATTTTTTGAATATGTTCTTATTAAAATTCTGTGAATGATTGGAAAAACTCGAAAATCTGCCCCTCGCATATTCGATTCGAATGAATATTCGGGAAATTCATTCGAATGTCCGAGAGAATATCTGAATTTTCCAATAATTTTTTGAATTTTTTTTGTTGATGACTACATATAACAATTTTCTTCGTGATTGAATATTCTTATGTCGTGACCTTAGATTGGCCGAATATTCAGAAAACCCAATAGTTCAAATTCCCAACTGAATCGAAAATGTGAGAAAAAAACTAATTGATTTTCCGGAATGTTGGTACGGAGCTTCGGGAATGATGGCTCATTTCCGTTTGCCGCGCGCGGCCGCGACGAAGCGTCAACATTGCAGTGCGTCTGCTGGCCTCTCTTACGCCCCACCATTCTTCATTGGGGTTGTTGAGGCCCGTGGCAAACACACTGAACCGCTACTGGAAGCTTATTCTAGCCTTAGCAATCCTATTAGTATGTGATGCAGTAATATCCACTAGTTACACAGGAGTAACTTCACAAGAATGAAGAGCTGTGGATCAAGCAATATTCAAATGGGCCACAGTTGGCAGCAGTTGTACTATATATAAGGAAGGGTTTTCGAGATTTGAAGATATCGATAACATTTGAACGAGCAGAGGCTTTCAACAGCTATCTTATCTCTAATCCTTATTGCCCAACACATTGCCCTGGTGCTAAATTTTTCTGAGCTTAAAGGCAGCGTACGCGCAAGAAACCGTGAACAATTTTTTTCACAATTTTGTAAAGGTGGACCCACCTGGTTGTGATATATCGCAAAAAGGCCACCCGAAACAGTCGCGTTTAGGAGAAAAGCTCGTTCGAAAATCCCGGAGTATTCAACTTCCTTTTTTTCACGTCTGTCCAGTGTGTGTCTTGTGTAATACACGAATGTCGGAAATTTGAACGTCTGAATTGGTTTAGCCCCTTTAACTTTTTAGGTTCCACAATTCTTTTCGCCTTTCTGCTCTCAAAAGTTCTCTAAAAACAGGAAGGTTTCAATACACAAGTCTGAACTCGAGGATCTCACGGAATAAAGAATATAGAATTTCGGATTTCCGCGGCCTGTCTTGGCGCTTCTGCTCCTCGTGTTAGATGATCGACCGAGAAAACGCCTTTTCAGACCACGGAGCAGTTTTCACGAGCCTATAGCGTTATGAATACGCAACATTGAGGTCTCAAGCTTTGCGAACTATCTTCACTTTGTTCAAACATAGGATTGAAAAGAAAAACCCAAATGTGGTTTTCTGCGCGGACGCTGCCTTTAATTTCTATACCTTATGACTCCTTACATGAACTTTCTTAATACCTATAGATTTCGTTACTCAGATCGTATTGAGTAGTCAGTACCTTTCCATAACATATATTCTTCTTTCATTGTAAACAGTTCTTCATCGGTTGAAGGAACAAATCTTCTAGAGGCCACTTGGCATCACAAATTTGCGATTTTTTTCAATCAGAAAACAGGAAATCCATTTTAACAGAAGACAGAAAAAAACACCGAAAACGGGTAGAAAATAGAAAATGTTCGTATAATTCAATAAAAAATGAAAAATTCCAAGATTATCCTACGCTACAGTGTGGATTCTATAAGAAATGGTACCCACCGCATTTTCAGGAATTCTTATATCTGTCTTGATTAACAATGACTCAACTTCATCCCGTTCCGTCATAGGTGGGGCGCTGGAGTATTCATATCCTGCGTTTGAAGGAGGTATTTATACTCGAACACCTCACAAGTTCGTCATACTCATGGCTTAGGAGACCATTTTGACGAGATTTGAGTCTTAATTTCATGGAACAGCACATAATCCGGTTGAACTCCGTCCTTAACCGTCAATGAATTTGGTCTCTTGTCACTAAACAACTTTTGCTAGAAATCGCGATTTGAAGTTTTCTTTATGTTTTCTGAGGAAAGTGGCTCACTTTACACAAAACAGAACAATGTGGACAGAAAACAGAAAATTCTGTACATCCCCGCTTCGCATGCATAAGTCATGCCTAAGTAAATATAATGGTGGTGTTTCTAATCATAACAAATCGTTAGGTAACCCCTTCTCACCGCATGCTTAGATGCTCAATAAATATGGCAAATGACAAAAGTTTTTTGATGTTTACCGAAAATTACAGTGGTTAATTGGTTAAGTTCTAGAGAGTGATCTGGTTTCAAGCGGTAATCTGTCTATTTGAGAAAGCAGTAGTATCGAAACTGTGGTCGAAAGCAACAGAAGAATCTTCATAATGGGGCTACTTTCCGCACTAACATGTTTTCTGAGGGAAAAGTAGGCGAAAATGTGTAGTCTGCAGTGAATCAGTATGTTTGTCTGGGCCACAGCAACCTCTATGAAGAGTGGTGGAGTGCGAGAGAGGCCACCAGGCGCGCTACGAAGCCAACGCCGCGTCGCGGCCGCGCGCAACCAATTTAAAATGAGCCATCCTTCCCGAAGCTCCATACCTACATTCGATTCTCCGGAGGTGACAAATATTTGAAAAACGTTAATATTATTTTGCTCAAATGATCGATTATTCAAAAGAAAAACCAACCTAGCATGGGAGGGGCCACCTAGGATTCAAGTGGAGAATAAATATAACTGCTTTCAGAAACTGGTGTATTTCGATGGAGTCCCTAGGAAAACAAAGACCTATAACGCTATCAGATATCTTGGTTGGAAATCATGAACGCAAAATATGGGCTACATTTGGGTTGGCCTCCGAGGATTGCGTGCAATTTTCTCAGCAAACCCAGCTGTAGGAGGTCATGGCTTGCCTTTCATGAATCCCAGTCAGGGGTGTGCGGAAATTTCTGTCTTCGGCCCGTTTTTGCTTTTCTGTTTCCTTTTTTTTCTGAAAATTCGCGAAAACAAGAGGAAAATCAGAAAAAATCAACGAAACCCTGCTCTTGTAACAAACGGCCGGAATAACCGTAACTGATTTGAAAAGAAAACTAACAGCTGGAATTCTGGAAAAGCTTCTTTTCTTGCATTACAATATCCAATATATTGGTTTGTAGAGCGAGTCGGAACCAGGTCTGGGTCCCGGTAAGGCGCATTTGAATATGCTTACCCCTCAGCTCGGTACTTTTTAGGCTCGGTACCTTTTGGAAATCGAAATCGGCTGGTTCCCGAGAAGTCGAGCCCAACAGCCATAATTCTGACTTTCTGATTTTGATCAACAAGAATAGAATATAAGAAAAAACACTGAATAGAAAAAATTCCGAAAATGTCAACAAAAAAGGTAGTGTAATGTCTAAGCTTCAAAACAATCCCATGAGGGAGATTTATTAGTAAGGTGGTAAGTTATGACAACAGATAGAACAACTTTCATTTCAAAACAATTAAACAATTACAAACAACAAGAGGACTACTACTATTGCAATAATTAATGTTTTCTGTCGAATGCTTTTCTGAACCTATGAAGGATTAGTTAAAGGCAGTGTTCACGATAAATTTCACTTCCCATATCTCCACGGCTTACGGAAGGTCTGGTGCTCTATATAGCAAGGCATGCTTGAAAAGGACACAAAAGACTCGTTTTGAGTCAAAATAGGCCCTACCTTGTTTACGTTGATTTTTGAACTTGGAGGAATTGACCGCTAGAAGGATGATACCTATCAGTGCAATGAAGCGATCAGCTCACTTATCAGCACTTCCTTCCCTTGATCATTCCTGTAATCTGAGTCTTCATTCTTTCATTCCGAGGGGGCGCATCTGGGGCACCAGGCGTGTCTGGAGCACCAAAACGCTTGTTTGCAGCCGTTATTTTGCCGCTCCTGGCTCGTTTCCTACCAATCTTTCGACGCTGGGAGCCTACTGAGTTTATCTGGGCTGAATTCCGGTCCACAGTTGCGTCTCGACACGCTTTGCGGCCGCACGCGCTTGAGTCGGTTGAGTTTCCAGCGCTAAAGCCGACTCGATGGGGCTTTTTTATACAGTTTTCTTCATTATTTCTTGGTTTTGAGTTTCTAAAACCCATCTAGAGTCAACAGATTGACTGCTGCGGCGCTGGAAACTCTTCCGGCTCGAGAGCGTGCGGTCGCAAAGCGTGTCGAGACGCAATTGCGGACCGGAATTTGGCCCAGATAAGCACAGTAGAATCCTTCTCGCCTATCATTTAACTGTGCAAAGTCAACGAGGCGCTGCCTTTAATCTGTGTTTGATTGTTCTGATTAAGAAATCAAGATTATTTTGTGTTGTGGAACCATTTTAGGATTCATGAGATGCGTAGGGAGTGGAAAACCCGAGTTTACCCACCTAGAATGCCGCAATCGCTTAGAGACTCGGCTTGCCGTGCGATATGGTGTTTGTACGCAGCTACTCTGGCAAACTGGGGCGTCGACAACAGGTTGATGCGCCCACCATGAGTCACCGCTGGCCAACGCGCCGACATTCGGCGGGACCGTGGTCGAGAGTTAAGATTTGGTCGATGTCGAGCTGTTGCACAGCTAGCGCTGTAGATACAAGGGAAGTATACGACGCATTTTTTCAGGCATGCTGCGAATGATGCGAGCGCAGCCGGCTCAATTACCCAAGTTTGCGGTACATTGGCTCCGCCCAGAATCTGGAGGTCCTGCCTATCCGGTGGTGACCCCATTGGAGGCTGGGCGACTAGCCGCGGCGCGTTTCGGTGTAAAGTAGTCTCTAAGCTAGATTAAACAGTATTGTAGGATGTGAGCCGCTGCTAAATAGGCCACTAAATGCGACACATTGAGTTGTCGGCTGACAATGCGCGCGATTTGACTTGTCAACAGGGAGCGGTTTGTTAGATGACAACTTATCTTCTTCTTCTTCTTTGCAGCCACTGAGAGGGGTTTCGTCACAAGTTGAGAAACTGGGCGACCAGCACTGGATTCGTCCACAAGTCTATTGTAGTGAGCGTTGTTGGCTTCTTCGGACAGTCAAATAGGTGTTTAGTGTCGTGGCCTTGGTTTCCACAGTCCGGGCACACGTCAGGCTGACTATTGTCGATCCTGTGCAGGTAAGACATAAGCAATGGAGAATGTCCGCAGCGCAACGAAGCGAGGATACACCTGGCGCGCCTACCGAGCTCGGACTCGGTATCACATACCCTGGGCGGCACATCACCGAGAATAGGGTTGACGGCCGCTTTGGCGAGATGATCCTTCACAAACCGGGTGTGCTCCGCGCGTAAGAGACGAAGCCGTTCTTGATTCGAGTCGGTCCATCTCTGTACATTCACTTTGTTCGGAGCATCGGCAAACGGCACTCTGATCGATCTCTCTCTCACGGGATTTAATAGTCTTCTCGACGGATGATTAGGTTGCTTAAGGACATTAATAAACATCTGCTGAGCCTGGAGCTGACAATGCTCTTTCACTGGCAAGATACGGGCCTCGGCGTGAAGGTGCTCAATCGGTGAGCTTTTTGCACATCCAGTGGCTATTCGTAGTGCAGCATTCTGAATTCGCTGCATCTTAGTCCAGGAACTGTCCGACACGATGTGCTGCCAGACAGGTGCAGCATACTCCAATGCAGGCTGCAGAATAGCTCGATATGTCGTCAAGATTGTCTCTCTGCTGCCACCCCAGGACGTTCCTCCTAGAGCTCTCAACACATTAAGCTTTGCCTTGATAATTGCCTGCTTCTGTTCAGCATTTTTGTGAAACTTCAGCGATGGGTCCAAAACGAGGCCCAGCAGTTTAGGAAATTGCGCTGTAGGCAAGAGGTCACCATCCCACCTGACAACAGGTTGGGCGCTGTGTTCCTTTGGGTCAGATGTGAATACCGAAACAGAAGACTTCGCCGCGGAAACTGTGAGCATCATACTATCGAGAAAGTTTTTAAGCTCGACGAGATAGTCGCTGATCTTGTTTGCGGCTACCTGTATGTCACGATTACGGCACATGATGGTGATATCGTCGGCATACGCAACGATTTTTATGTCTTCAGGAGGCTCGGGTAGGTCTTCAATATACAGGCTGAAGAGGGCAGGTGACAAAACTCCACCCTGCGGCACACCGGCTGCTACAGGTATACTATCGGAGACGTGATTCTGGAATAGCACTTTGGCCCGACGACCTTTCGTAAACGCTGCTATCCAACGCTTCTGCCACGGTTGCAGCGAGGACTTCAATAGTTTCTCGGACAAAAGTCCTAGGTTAACAGAATCAAATGCTTTGGTTAGATCGAGGGCAACGGCCACTGTTCTAAGAGGCTTTCTGAAATTGAACCCATCGACCGCATAGCTGACAATCTCCAGAAGGGCAGTGGTGGTGGAGTGAAGCTTTCTAAACCCATGTTGATGTTGCTGTGCCTCATTCTGCTCTGCCAGGTCCCTTACGATTAGCTTTTCGGCTACTTTCGCGATCGGTGATAACAGGCTAATAGGGCGATAGCCCTTCACCGTGCTTTGCGATTTGCCTGGCTTAGGCAGGGGTATCACATTGGCGGTCTTCCATGCTTGTGGTAGAGTGCAGGTTCGGAAAGAAGTGTTTATGATATCTGCGATCATCGGTAGAAGTTCCGTGGGAAGCTTCTTCAAGATGGCTGCTGAGATACCATCAGGTCCGAGAGCCTTCGAGTTCCGCATTTCCTTGATAGCCTTCTCCACCTGAGCAGGAGTAAAGGCCTCAGTGGCGTTCATCAGCGGCAGACGGCTTAGTTCTCTTACCGTGACTCTGTTTTGTAAGCCACGCTTGGTACGTGTGATGAAGAAATTTTTGCCAAGAGCATATGCGGCAGCCTTTCCTGATTTGAAGACGCTGTTATCGAACTCTATGGTAGAGTTCGAGGAGGGGGCGCACTTGCCAGATACCTTCCTCAATACTTTCCACGCAGTTGTTCCGTCGGTTTTAAAGTTCAACCTTTCAGTGAACTTCTCCCAACTGTCTTTCTTGTGCTTGTCCGGATCCTTTCTTATCTCTTCATCCAGCTTGGCCACCTCAGGGTCCAAATGATTCTCAGCTCTCTTTTCATCTCTTGTCCTGATCTTCTGTAGAATCTCCCTGGTGACATTAGGGTAGTAACTTTTCACACGTCCTTCAGGTATGGCCGCTTTTGTAGCCTTCCGGATGGCGTCAGATATGTGATGCTCTTTCTGGTGCACATCGCCATTCCATGGATACTCAGCTGCCTGGCTGAGCGCAACCTCTCTGAACAGGACCCAGTCAGCAAGGCCTAAATTGAGATAAGAACGTTGACGAATACCAGTATAAGGGGCAAGAGAGTTTGAGAGATCAATATGGAGAAAGACGGGAATGTGGTCGCTGGGAAGAGTTGTGGAAGTGGACCATGTGCAAGAAGTAGAAAGATTGGATGAAACGAGGGAGGTGGCCGCGCTAGAAGGTCGGGCGTAGGAAGGGGAGACGAGTAGGCTGATCATCGTTGAGGATAACCAGATCACACTCCTCAGCCCATTCCTCGACGTCTTCCCCTCTGGCGTCGGACTCAAGCGCAGAACAGAACGTGTGAGCATTGAAGTCACCTGCAAAGACAGCTGATGGGGAGAGAGAGCAGTCATGCAACTGCTTAAGAAGAGGTATGGGGTTGTAGGTTGGGGGACAAGAAGTGGTAGGAGGGATGTAAATATTAAATAGAGATAGTGGAGTTTTAAGAGGGAGGTGAACGGGAACGCACTCGAGAGTACCGTCCTTAGGAACATTTGGAATTAGATGAGAAGGTAAGTTAGAAAGCACAAACGTAGAAACTCCGCCTCCAAGAGCTGTCCTTGGGATGTGATAGGCAGTGTAGCCTGGAATGTTTGGTTGGGGATAAGTGGTAGAGGGAGAGAGTTTGGTTTCTTGAACCATAATAACATCCGGATGATGAGTACGTGCGAAGAGTGAGAGTTCAGACAATTTGGTGCGAAGGCCGTTAAGATTTATATGTACAATAGAGAGGGCGGTTGGTGAATGAGAAATCAGAGTTGCTGGGGGCGGAGCACAGAACACAACGGAAGGATGAGTTGTGATGCCTCACAGAACTAAGACCTGAACAGGAGAAGTGCACCCACCTTTGGCATCCAAAGCATTGGACGCTTGTTCCATTCCAGTTGACTTTCTTGCTGCAGGTGGCACATTGATACTTCTGCACAGGTCCAGGATTCCTCTCGACGCCAGCCCTTTGTAGTAGAATCTTCAGGAGAGCTGGGGCCAGCCAGCGACTCTCCCATGACGAAAACCCTCTCGGTGGAGGGAGTGATGTCGGTTTGCACGAAGGTGATGTTGTTTCCTCCACACTGCCACGGCATGAACGTACGACATCTCGGCAGCATGACAACTTATCAATCTGTTGTTGACTCCCCAGTTTGCCTGAGTACATAGGGCACACAGGAGCTGACGCGCACAATATTAATAATAAATCGTATTTTATTACAGAACGGGAAGAGGAAAAGAATGAAACTGAAGAAAGTGGAAGATGGTAATTGTAGTCTGCTTTGTATGTAGCCATTTTAGAAATTTAATGTAAATAAACAAAGTTGGAGCGGGGGTAGGTGTTTATCCGTGACAACTCAGGCAAACCATCGCTCGGAGCGAGACCGGAGAGCGACTCGAGCGACGCTGTCTCTCCGCTCCGAGCGAAAATTAGCTATCTACTCGAGCCACAGCAGCCGCTCTCCGGGCGATTGCAGTCCTGCTCGGCGCGATATTCAGTCGCACTTGGCACTGCGGTCGCTGTTCGGGTGAATTTCGAATTTCCCCTTGTTTTTCTTTATATCCGCCTCTTCTCGAGAGGTGCGTGAATGTCGCAGTCCACGGCACAGAAATCCCCGCCTTGGTCCGCAACAAGGGCGTAACCTTGGCCGAGGTGTGCGGTGAGGAACCACCCTCCCTGCGGACCGCGGCGAAAACCGCCCCACCCTCCAGCCGCGGGATCCCCTGTCCCTCAGCGATCAAAAATATGCTGGCCTCCGGAGAGGGACTCCAAGTTACCTTCCAGGGCCGGCATCAGAATGCCGAATGAGAACACGAGTGAGATTAGGCACCTTTTATACTGGCTGTGCATGTGATAAACACATTAGGACGCTATCATTCGCTTTACAATGTTTTTTCATGTCTGCCACTGCACCAGGCACTCTTTGATGGTCTCTCGGATGAAGGGTAACGGACTTAAGCTCGGGGAAATCGCAGTGGTTGTATTCGGGGAGGCGAGAGAAGACAGAAATTTTCCCGGTGGACCGATATTCCTTCCTGAGTACTCACAGAAAGCGAAAAGACAAGAAAAAAATGGAAACCGATTGTGCAAGTGGCGTCGTGACAGCTCGGCCTGGCGTGCAAACACTTCATGACATCCTGCACACTCCTTCGGGGTCCCGTTACGTTTTACGGCGTCTGACGTCATCCCATTTGGGTCCCGCACATTTTTTTATGGCGTCTGACGCACTCCCTCTTGGGACCCGCATACGTTTTACGGCGTCTGACGTATTCCCATTTGGATCATGCTCACTTCAGCCGGCGTCCGGCGCACCGCCATATGGGTCCCGTATACTTTGTCCGGCGTGAGGCGCACTGTCACTGGGGTCTCGCACCTTTTATCCGGCGTCCGGCGCACTGTCAATTGGGTCCCGTATACTTTGTCCGGCGTCCGGCGGACTCCCACTGGGGTGCCATGCACTTTATCCGGCGCACTGCCACTGAGGTCCCACAGTTTATCACTCAGAGAACAACCAATTATGAGCCTATCTATCTTCAACGTTGGCACCGCTGTCGCCCCGAGAGCGACCGGATAGCGGCCGAGGGGCGAACTGGCGCCGGACAGGGGCCGCGGTGCCAGTTTGCCCCCGGCCGCTGTCCAGACGATGACGTCATAATTGGGAGGAACCGGTGTCGCTCCGAGCGGCGGTTTGTCTGAGAAGGTTCATTCAAACGAACCTAGTTGAAAAAGTAACATCAAACATGGTAGAAAAGGATATTGTGAGAAAGAGGAGAATCTGGCAAACACTTAAGCATCAATAGGATCGGTTTTCAATGTGATTTAAGGACCTTAAATCTTGCCCCGGTTTCACCCCGAAAACCGGGACAAAACCGGTACGAGCTTTATGGTCCTTGAAGGTAGTGTTCACGATGATTTTCGATCCCGAGTTTTCCACCCAAAACAATGAGTTGGCCACCGAGTATTACAGAAATTACGAAAAAACAGCGAGAAACGCACTAAAACGTCGTATTTCAGTGACATTATTCTCTGACCTTGCCTAATTGTCCAGTTGTATGAACATGTTCACGGTGGTTTGCACCGTTGAAAAATGGGATCAGTCGAAAAAGGAAGAGTATACCAGGAAAAATAGTACTAGTTAGGGTCCAAAGGAAAGAACGAAGCAACAGAGAGTAGAGAATTGTAAAGTAGGGCCACAAAAGATTTCACTGTCATAACAAACAGTTCCAGGGAGAGTAAAGGATTCTGTGACCCTCTGGTGCGTTTTCCTCGATTCCTTCGTCATTTATGTTCTACCCGGGGGCCAAACAATCGATTTAGCTATTAATCTCAAAACCAAAGATTATCTTGAACACTGCCTTTAAATCACATTGAATATTGAATCAGTCGTAATAGAAATGTTTGCCATATTCTCCTCTTTCTCCCAATGCTCTTAGTTCTCATGCTTAATGTTGTTTTTAATCAACTAGGTTCATTTGAATGAACCTTATCAAGTCCAGAAAATTCACCCCGCTCCAACTTAGTTTATTTATATTTGATTTCTATGCTGGATACATTGAAAGCATCCTACTTCTGCCTTCTTCCATTTACTACAGTTTCAATCCTTTTCTCCTCCCCGTTCTGTAATTAAATGCCTTTTTTAATTAATATTGTGTGCGCGTCCACTCCAGTGTGTGCCGTGTAGCTGCTGACAAACTCCATATCGCACTGCAAGCCGAGTCCTAAGGGATTGCGCCATTGAAGATGGTTAAAACTCGGGTTTTTATGAACAGGGTACTTCTCAAGGAGGAAGATGCGATCATTCGCTTCTTTCACAGAAGTTTCCAAAGTCCTCAATTTTTTTAGAATTCTGTAAGTGTTCGCCGAAAAAAGAAGAAGATCCTTTGCCCTCTGCAACGTCCAGTGTGACCCTCCTAAGGTTAACCGGGACGCGTGCCCAACCCTGGTCGGAACTCCTGTTTAACACGGGCTGTCGCCAGACACGGAATTTCTCGCGACAATCACGCCGAAAATTCACGGGTTTTTTGGCAGCGAGAAAAACTCTGGCAATCGCCGTATTCAATGTGGAATATGCATTCAACTTGAAGAAAAGCCGGTTTCTAGCACAGTCAGTGAACGTGCTGCAAGAGAAGCACGTGCTCCTATTGTATTTCAAATAAAAGCACGTGCCGCAACAAATAACACGTTCAATGTCTGCATGATACACATGCAATTCGATGACAAAACGATTTTCAAATCGAGCTCGATCCCTGCTATGTATTGTATAAAAGGGATAGTGTTAATCACGGTATCCGCTCCTCAGTGCATGGCATTTCAAGCGAGATCGGCCGTATTTTCCCAAAAAGGTAATTTCCAAACAAACCACACAACGTACACTTGAGGCAGTAATCCGGCAGCGTTCGCCGTTTCAATTACCCAAGCCCGCAGTACTTGGCCCCACCCAGTCGCTGGAGGCTCCAGATGGTGCTCGGCGAGATGACCGAGTCTCATGTCTGTATGCCGGCCGCATCGCTTGCCAGCGTGCTGCTGCAATAGTGCTGAATCACCTTGTAGCACGTGCTCGTGCGACTAAATTCTGCAGCACGTGCTGCTGTTAGGAGCACGTGCCCTTGGGATAGAGCCTTTCTATCGGAGTGGGTGCACCAGTTGAATGCATATTCGACGCTCGCTGCTGCGATTGTCCGATATTATTACAGATTCAGCCTTCGTCTTTATGTACAAACTCCGTAGAACTTGCCCTCTTGTACCATCAAGGCAAGAATTCGTTGCAAATACATACTTGTGGTATTCGGTGGTTGAAGCGAGACCAAGATTGTTAAAAACGTTGCAAATACTCCTAGAAATTCTCAGAGGTAAAAGGTCGCTTCTGGATTAGATATCAAAGTAAGGAGACAGCCACCTAAGTTCTCCCCCTTGATAACACATTATTCAAAAACTTTCATAGCTGGTAGCTGTGTTTCAGTCAGCTTTCGCGGCCCAGCTGTATCTAGGTGCATGAAAGGGCTCATTAGGTCTAGGGCCGTTCCGGCTGCATGGGTAGTTAGGGTCCTCCCCGCCCCTACCTTATGCCCATTTGAGTCCTCGTTTATACTCATTCTTTTCGGAGCGGGAGTGTCGCGATAGCGTGATGCTTCGCTTCCAAGAGAGCCTTGGCGCGCTCGGTCCCACAGCGAAAGCCGGACGTAGAATATACCTGTGCCACCCGCATTGGATTTGTTCGTTTAGCTTAATCACTCGTCTCTCTTACCACGGCCCGGTGCCGCCACTCCGTGTTTTGTTCTGTCATCGCCTTTTCAGTTACTGGTACAGTGCTACGATGTGGGGCCCTAGGGTCTTTGGAACACTACTATCCTTCTCTCTAATACAGCTGCTCGCGAATAGCAATGTTGATGAACGGCTCATTGGCAGAATCCCTTGTTCATCAATTATTGTTATCGCTCCAGCCGCGAAGCGGCTGGAGAGGTTTGGTTTTGCCTAGGCCTTGTGATCACTTATAATTTTATAAAATAGTTTATAGAATCTTTGGAACAAAATTTCTGAAGATTTCCTTCTGGATATAAGTGAAGGGGTCCAGAAGACATCTGCTGTCCAAATTTCAGCCAAATCGGTTCACAAACAACAAAGTTATGAGCCCGAAAGCTTAAGAAATTTTCATGGTGTGCGCCGTAGGCCGTGAGCCGTAGGCCGTGGGCCGTAGGCCGTGGGCCGTCACGCTTTTCAGTCCTCACTGCTATTAGACACTGCCAATGGTCGAAGGCAATCAACTTGGCAGACAGGTAAGTAATCGATTTGTAGGTCAGTGGGGATTCTTATGACGTCATCGGGACGTCGTGAAAAGTGCTTCGGGCTTCTGATGACGTCATCGGGACGTCGTGAAAAGTGCTTCGGGCTTCTGATGACGTCATCAGGACGTCGTGGAAAGTGCTTCGGGCTTCTGATGACGTCATCGGGACGTCGTGAAAAGTGCTTCGGGCTTCTGATGACGTCATCGGGACGTCGTGAAAAGTGTCTCGAGTTTCTGATGACGTCATCGGGACGTCGTGAGAGTGCTTCGGGCTTCTGATGACGTCATGGGGACGTCGTGAAAAGTGCTTCGGGCTTCTGATGACGTCATCGGGACGTCGGGAAAGTGCTTCGGGCTTCTGAAGACGTCAACAAGACGCCGTGAAAAGTGCTTCAGGCTTCTGGTGACGTCATCGGGACGTCGTGAAAAGTGCTTCGGGCTTCTGATGACGTCATCAGGACGTCGTGGAAAGTGCTTCGGGCTTCTGATGACGTCATCGGGACGTCGTGCAAAGTGCTTCGGGCTTCTGGTGACGTCATCGGCACGTCGTGAAAAGTGCTTCGGGCTTCTGATGACGTCATCGGGACGTCGTGAAAAGTGCTTCGGGCTTCTGATGACGTCATCAGGACGTCGTGAAAAGTGCTTCGGGCTTCTGATGACGTCATCGGGACGTCGTGAAAAGTGCTTCGGCTTCTGATGACGTCATCAGGACGTCGTGAAAAGTGCTTCGGGCTTCTGATGACGTCATCGGGACGTCGTGAAAAGTGCTTCGGGCTTCTGATGACGTCATCAGGACGTCGTGAAAAGTGCTTCGGGCTTCTGATGACGTCATCAGGACGTCGTGAAAAGTGCTTCGGGCTTCTGATGACGTCATCAGGACGTCGTGAAAAGTGCTTCGGGCTTCTGATGGCGTCATCGGGACGTCGTGAAAAGTGCTTCGGGCTTCTGATGACGTCATCAGGACGTCGTGAAAAGTGCTTCGGGCTTCTGATGACGTCATCGGGACGTCGTGAAAAGTGCTCCGGGCTTCTGATGACGTCAGCGGGACGTCGTGAAAAGTGCTTCGGGCTTCTGATGACGTCATCGGGACGTCGTGAAAAGTGCTTCGGGCTTCTGATGACGTCATCAGGACGTCGTGAAAAGTGCTTCGGGCTTCTGATGACGTCATCGGGACGTCGTGAAAAGTGCTTCGGGCTTCTGATGACGTCATCGGGACGTCGTGAAAAGTGCTTCGGGCTTCTGATGACGTCATCGGGACGTCGTGAGAAGTGCTTCGGGCTTCTGATGACGTCATCAGGACGTCGTGAAAAGTGCTTCGGGCTTCTGATGACGTCATCGGGACGTCGTGAAAAGTGCTTCGGGCTTCTGATGACGTCATCAGGACGTCGCGAAAAGTGCTTCGGGCTTCTGATGACGTCATCGGGACGTCGTGAAAAGTGCTTCGGGCTTCTGATGACGTCATCGGGACGTCGTGAAAAGTGCTTCGGGCTTCTGATGGAGTCATCGGGACATAGTGAACAGTGCTTCGGGCTTCTGATGACGTCATCGGGACGTCGCGAAAAGTGCTTCGGGCTTCTGATGACGTCATCGGGACGTCGTGAAAAGTGCTTCGGCCTTCTAATGACGTCATCGGGACGTCGTGAAAAGTGCTTCGGCCTTCTGATGACGTCAAAGGGACGCCGTTCGAAGTGCATAGGACTCTAAACGAATACATTTTTTTAGCTGTACTTGGATAAGGAGAGAGTGCCGTTTCCGATTCACAAAATACTTCCATGCAGGCCACCACAACGATTTATTTTGGTGGTTAGAAGTTTTAGCCCAAAAAATCGCTTTCCGAAATTTCACTATCAGTCTTTTGTTCCTTCTTATTGTTAGGGGTCACTCATACTCCTAACCTCCCGCTCAGCCAGAGCGGTCCTTGCGAACGAAGAGGAAAGTGAATATGAATGGGATTTCATTCCTCCGCGCATCAAACCCCTACCGCCCCCCCCCACCGCCACAGCGTGCCTCTGGAGTGATTCATACTCCACTCAAGATTAATTTATGAGAAATGGAATTTTCATCCTGTATCAGATATCTATTAGCATTATCAGTCATTGTTTACACAAGAACTTGACAGAAAACGTTATCTCTCACAGCGGTGTCATTCATTACTCACTTGAAATCTGAGTGACCACCATCGTCCCTTCCGCTCCGTCATGACGGTGACGCTGGAGCATACGTACTTCACCGGAGGAGCGGGAAGGGCAGGAGGCCGCGAAGCGCTCGCTCCAGCCGCGAAGCGGCTGGAGAGGTTTGGTTTTGCCTAGGCCTTGTGATCACTTAGAATTTTATAAAATAGTTTATAGAATCTTTGAAACAAAATTTCTGAAGATTTCCTTCTGGATATAAGCGAAAGGGTCCAGAAGACACCTGCTGCCCGAATTTCAGCAAAATCGCTTCACAAATAACAAAGTTGTGAGCCCGAAAGCTTAAGAAAATTTCATGGTGTGCGCCGTAGGCCGTGAGCCGTAGGCCGTGGGCCGTAGGCCGTCACGCTTTTCAGTCCTCACTGCTAATAGCCACTGCCAATGGTCTCAGGCAATCAACTTGGCAGACAGGTAAGTTGGTAGGAGGTACGTAGGCTGGTAATTAACCGATTTGTAGGTGAGGGGGGATTCTGATGACGTCATCGGGACGTAGTGAAAAGTGCTTCGGGCTTCTGATGACGTCATCGGGACGTCGTGAAAAGTGCCTCGAGTTTCTGATGACGTCACCGGGACGTCGTGAGAGTGCTTCGGGCTTCTGATGACGTCATGGTGACGTCGTGAAAAGTGCTTCGGGCTTCTGATGACGTCATCGGGACGTAGTGAAAGTGCTTCGGGCTTCTGATGACGTCATCGGGACGTCGTGAAAAGTGCTTCGGGCTTCTGATGACGTCATCGGGACGTCGTGAAAAGTGCTTCGGGCTTCTGATGACGTCATCGGGACGTCGTGAGAGTGCTTCGGGCTTCTGATGGCGTCATCGGGACGTCGTGAAAAGTGCTTCGGGCTTCTGATGACGTCATTGGGACGTCGTGAAAGTGCTTCGGGCTTCTGATGACGTCATCGGGACGTCGTGAAAAGTGCTTCGGGCTTCTGATGACGTCATAGGGACGTCGTGAAAGTGCTTCGGGCTTCTGATGACGTCATGGGGACGTCGTGAAAAGTGCGGGCCTACCCCAGACGGGGGGGGGCACTCAAGATTCAAGTCAGAAATGGAATGAACCACCGATCTATAACGCTATCAATCAAAGTATTTCTACACAACTTCATCAACAACAATGACTGATAGCAGCATCAAGCACCTTTTATCAAGGTTTCCATTCATTTTCATGAGAAAGTCGTGGGTGCCCTCGTCTAGGATAGCCAAAGAGTGCTTCCGGGCTTCTGATGACGTCATCGGGACATCATGAGAAGTGCGGGCCTACCCTAGACGGGGGGGGGCACTCAAGATTCAAGTCAGAAATGGAATAAACCACCGATCTATAACGCTATCAATCAAAGTATTTCTACACAACTTCATCAACAACAATGACTGATAGCAGCATCAAGCACCTTTTATCAAGGTTTCCATTCATTTTCATGAGAAAGTCGTGGGTGCCCCCCCCCGTCTAGGATAAACCCAAGAGTGCTTCGGGCTTCTGATGACGTCATCGGGACATCGTGAGAAGTGCGGGCCTACCCCAGACGGGGGGGGGGCACTCAAGATTCAAGTCAGAAATGGAATAAACCACCGATCTATAACGCTATCAATCAAAGTATTTCTACACAACTTCATCAACGCCAATGACTGATAGCAGCATCAAGCATTTTTTATCAAGGTTTCCATTCATTTTCATGAGAAAGTCGTGGGTGCCCCCCCCCGTCTAGGATAGTCCCAAGAGTGCTTCGGGCTTCTGATGACGTCATCAGGACATCATGAGAAGTGCGGGACTATCCTAGACGGTGGGGGGGCACTCAAGATTCAAGTCAGAAATGGAATGAACCACCGATCTATAACGCTATCAATCAAAGTATTTCTACAGAACTTCATCAACAACAATGATTGATAGCAGCATCAAACATCTTTTTATCAGGTTTTCCATTCATTTTCATGGGAAAATCGTGGGTGACCCCCCCCGTCTAGGATAGTCCCAAAAGTGCTTCGGGCTTCTGATGACGTCATCGGAACGTCGTGAAAAGTGCTTCGAGCTTCTGATGAAGTCATCGGGACGTCGTGGAAACCCGGATAGTGGGCAGGTGTTCGGGACCCGTTGCTGCTCATCCGAAAAGTTGTGAAGACCACCCCGTAGAGTGAGCAGGAGCCCAGACTCGATGCTAGCCATCCGAGAAATTATGCCCCGGAATTTGCGCAGGAGAGAACACCTTGCAAAACTTTTGTAAAAGTGTAAGGATGACAAGCATAGCAAGCAGAAAGTTTGAGATGTTATGTGAGTCATGTCAGGTCATGTTGCCAGGCTGCTTTTCAGTTCCGTAAGGTCATTCACACAACCCCATTTTGAGTGCTCCCTCTTCCTTCTTCACCAGCCTACTGATTTTTTCTGCAATAAATGGTACTTGCTTATTAGCATCCAAATTCAAAAACAAATTGTTAGAACTATCTCCATTCGCAGCTCAGCAGAGCTTTTTCATATCAGATTCATGGAATAGAAGCGGCTGTTCTGCGAAGAAATGGGGCAACGGAAACGAAATAATGAGTATGTAAAACTGCTTTGTTCCACTGATGTGAAAGTGTCCAGATGGAATGGAAGGTAGTTTCTGACTGTCCCGGTTTTAAGTTAGTTTCATTTGAAAGCGAAGAACTGCAGGCAGATTCTGCATCCGGCTGTAGGCCAGCAGGCTTTCATGATTATCGACCGGGCTGGATACGTCTGGGCGACCAACTATAACCGGGGCCTAAGGTCCCTGTCAGAGTTGGTTGAGAAAATCACCGTGGCCGACCCGTTCGATACGTATGAAAAACATGGAAGGTGCAAATAACACCCGGTGTAGCCAGATGTGGCTGACGCGATCTATATGAATGAATTATGTGGAACGATATCATGGATATCATTCATTTCTTAGCTAATATCATGTGAACATCGGTCTTGTCAGCCACATCGAGTGATTTTTCTGAGATAGTTTTACAACAGTTTGGGTTGGGTCATTGATTCTTGTGACCACAGAAAGAGGACTGGTCTAGAGGGGAGATGAAGAGGTCTTTGTTCGAAATTCTTGCATGGGATATTACAGCGTAATATCAAGAAAAAGTGAACAATTCTGTAAAAAAGGGGTCTCCCAAGCAGAAGTGGTTTGGTTAGCGTTACAAATGCTTCCACAAAAAGGGAACAATAGGAAAGCGGAATGAGGAGAGTCTACAAAAAATGAACAATATCCTTCAAGAACTCTTTTCTTTTTCGAAACTTCCAAACAGCGGAAACAAACCGTTGCGGTATTTTACGAGGAAGAATTGACTGGTTCCCTAAAACAATTTAACATCATCTCCCCTTTTAATGATAGCTATTAGGTTCACATGCATATATACATATTTTATCGGCACTCACATAATCAAAGTCCTTTATGGAGCCGAAAGCGCTTCCTCATAGAGAACCACAACGGTTTGTCTCCGCTGTTTGGAAGTTTCGAAAAAGAAAAGAGTTCTTGAAGGATATTGTTCATTTTTTGTAGACTCTCCTCATTCCGCTTTCCTATTGTTCCCTTTTTGTGGAAGCATTTGTAACGCTAACCAAACCACTTCTGCTTGGGAGACCCCTTTTTTACAGAATTTCAGTTGCATTCTCCGGTCATATTTTGTCCTTCTCTGTGAGCTGCTATTCATCCTATTATCATTTGTTTATCCTCCTAAAAATAATCACCGTAGAGTATAAAATGATCTCAATTAACCGTGTCCTGTCGTGTAAGCAAGAAGGCTGTGTTTTTCAATACAAAAAGAGTCGGGATATTGAGAGCAACTGAGTTCCAAGTTGTAGACATTGGGTGTATATTCTATAACGCGGCCTTGTTTTCGTTCCATCATCGTTAATGCACTACATACATTGCTTGCTCGGGTCGTTATTCCAGGTTGTATGGTCCTCGTTGTTCGCCTATTGGCCGTTCACCACGGGACTGACGTCGTCCTGGGGCCGTATGCAAGAACGCGCCTGCTGGTACAGGGGCAGTGCTGTCGGCGCCTGTGAAGATCGTCCTTGCTCACAAGAGAGGACACGTCTATCGTGGTACGTCACAAGTCAAGACACGTATGTCGTGCCCCAGCAGTTTTTCTCGCTGCCCCCAGCAGCTTCAATAGGGCACAGCGATGGGGCACAACATTTGCGTTTTGACTTGTGACCAACCACGATAGACGTGTCCTGTCTTGTGAGCAATGGCGATCTTCAATGACGCCGACTGCACTGCCCCTGCCCCAGCCGGCGCGTTCTTGCATACGGCCCCTGATGTCGAACCCGGGGCAAACAACCACCAATTCGCAACATTTATCCAGTTTCTCGTGTTCGGTCGTATTGTCGTCTCGTTTGCGAGCCCATTAAAAGCTTACCGCGCCCAAAAAGGCGGTCTGATCTCCGTTGACTCCGTATTCGGTAATATTTTGAGTCGCGAGAGTCCCACCGTTGCCTGATGATAGGATAAGAGTATTAGATATGTGATGCAGTTAGCCTCTGGTTGGTATCGCACTTGCTCAAAAGCACTCAGCTGGACAAGAAAAATCAATAGAAGAGAGTCGCTCATCTTCGAGAAATCTAATTCTCTGCTCAATCGCTTCTCGGCATTCTCAGAACTGATTTCAGCTTCCGCGATGCAATGGCAAGGTACCACTGTTCTGTTCTGTATCTATGGCATCATAAAGGAATTTAGACCAGCGACACCTTTTCTCACCCCGTTCCTGGTTTCGGACTTCAAAAACTTCACTATAAATGAAGTATATGGGCAAATATTCCCTTTCTGGACATACTCGTACGTCATTTTCTTGGTATGTCATGTCAGCTTTGCTTGAATCTGCGGAATGGAGATTCAAAGACACCACTATTTTTTGCCTCAGAGACCCTAGACCCCTATTGAAAGTTTATCAGAGAGCCATCGAACGTTTTGCTGGCTGTCAGTTCCGACCACCGTTTCTTATCTCCGCAAGGCCAGACACGTCGACACGGTGGTTCGCAATCGGGTTTTCATTGAAAATTATCTCCTACTCGCGGCAAATAGCAGCCAGTATTTCCCTTCGGTCCACATTTCAATATCGTGTGTCAGTTCTACCTCTTGTGAGAGCAGAGGCTTGTATGCGAAGCCATCTGCAGACACGGTCAGGGAGCTCGCCGGGTACGAGGCTGCAGTCTATTAGAGGCAGTGTTCACGATGAATATCCCACTCGGGTTCGACCCAAAAATGTGATTGTTTGGTCGTGAGGTAACTAATAGTGAAGAAACAGGGAAGAAAAGCCTCCAGAATAAGTCAAAATAGCGGTTTCTAAATGCAGGGCGTGGACGAGAATCTTGGGCCCGGCTGATTTCGGCAAGCGCGCGCTAATCGCGAAATCTGCGAGAGTCGATAATCCTAACTGCGGTAGAGTTGCTTGGCAATTTGCCATCGAAACTTGTGCGGCGCCACAAGCTCGTCCGATTGGGGGGCGGACCGGGATAGGTAGGCGCACCGGGAGAGCTTTCAAAGCCGTTTGTGTTTATTTCTGGCCAGTTTTCGTTGCTTTCTTCGACCCTATCCTCTACAGCACCTGCCAACTTAGTGTTTCACAGCGAGACCTCGAGAACGAGATTTTTCGTTAACACGGCCTTTAAGGCATTACGGAGAGCATATCATACCCGGCCTTAAAGGCAGCATACGCTCGTAAAAGTGTTTCAGATAACTACAGAAATAGAATAGTATGGCTCATAGCGCTACGCCTACGCATTTTGAAGCGTCAAAAACTGCCCACTATGACGCTACCCTCTATAAAACGTCGTGATTCACATCACTCGAGGCGTGAGCGGCGCGCGCGACGCCTCGGCCTCCGTCTGCCCTACGCTCTCTCACTGTCTCAAACCTCCGCTCCCCACCAGCACGCATGGGAACCAAATGAATTTCGCCGTTTTATAGCCTGTACATGAGTAAGAAGTTGGCCCCGTCCCTGTCTTTGTCCTCCCTCTGTACTTGCGTCCTCCTCCAAAACGGAGGTGGTGGGCCATTTTCACAGTTGGCGACGTTTGTGGGTGGTAGAATAGGTACAATAGGTAAACCGCATACATCGACTAATGTGGGAATAACCCAGAACCTGTTTTGGAGGAGGTCGCAATCATAGGGGGTGGAGAAATGCTTACTAGAATAGCATTCAATGACTACTACATGTGCACGTGCCATTGTTTTTTTTAAGGCATCGTTCACGATGAATTTCGTTTTCGAGTAAACCGCGAAAAAAACACTGAAAACTTTTTTCCGGACCGAAAATCTCTCCATCGACTTTTGAGAAAGGAAGAGTCGATCGTTAGAGATCGCTGCGTTGACCAGCGATCTCACGATCAAATGAATTTTATCTTGCTTTTAGGTGATTTGTGGAGACGGAAAGATTAACCGATGTGTGTAGAAAAGCCATTCTTCACGTAATGGTACAGGATATTCCATCAACTTCCTCTTAAATGTACTGTATCAATTGTTGATAATTAATTATATGATGGCTGCTAGCGAATTGTGCTAGCTGACTGACGGACGCCGGACTTTTTACGGAATTTAAGACATTCCATCTCATTGATTACCACAATAAGGCATTGTAACCCAACTACAGTTTACTTCCGCACTGCCGTTCAGTCTGCA
Source organism: Aplectana chamaeleonis (assembly GCA_029168955.1). Lineage (NCBI taxonomy): Eukaryota > Metazoa > Nematoda > Chromadorea > Rhabditida > Cosmocercidae > Aplectana > Aplectana chamaeleonis. The sequence goes on along the minus strand of JAPDOI010001687.1, from coordinate 59,915 downwards.
AAGTGCGCGCTGTAAGCGAAAGCGTGCTGCGGGGCGGTTGCGAGTATCCTCAGACAGGGATGTGGGATCACCCGGGCGGTTTTTGCCTTTGGTGCCCGGGTGATCCCACCGCCCGGGTGATCCCGCATCCCTGTCTGAGGATACTCGCAACCGCGCCGCAGCACGATTTCGCAATCGGCGTGCACTTTTCGGACTGAAAGGCAGTGCGGAGGTGAACTGTAACTCTCCCTACGTTCTCAGGAGGGCCCAGAAAATTGTTCGAACCGGAAAACGGTGAGTGGTTTTAAGCGCGTGTGATGCCTTTAAAGGCATCGTGCGCGCTGGAAATCACTTATTTTTTTGTGTACAATTAAACGATTCGGGCTAGCTGACATCACCTAGAAAATGTGTGGTTTTTGAAATGCGCCCCTCAAAAGTTATGAACACCTGAGAACTGCTGTGGGGTTGATCATTTAACACTTTTTTCACAGATTGGTGTTGTCAAACAACAATGAAAAACAATCATGGCGCAAACTCCACCTACAGGAAAACTTGAAAAATTACAGTGACGAGGTCTCCAGATGCAGAAAAACCAAAATGATTTTGGCACGGACTTCAAACCCGTTTTCACAGTGTATTCAAACTGATTTTTCTGTACAAATTCAGGCTTCTCGGGGGCTCTTTCGACATTTTTGTGCACCAAAATAACCAAGCTCTACAACAACACAAAAAAGGTATATGGTTTCCCCTTCAAATATCTGAAAACAAAACAATTATGTACGCAGAAGTGACATCCTCAGGATATTCTAGCACCTTCATTACGCGTTGATAGAACGGTCTACGATTGGCACATACCCACATGCCGGTTCTCGTACCAACAATGGTAAACAAGCTATTTTTACGCGAATTATTTTTATGACACGCATTTTATCGACACTTTTTTGCGAATGCTTATTCGCGAATATTTTCCTACTCTGGGCACCTGCCATATTTTTTGAACCTAGTATTTTGAGTAAATGCTGTATTTTTGCCGAATCTAGTTCTATTTTCGGGTTCCAAATACCCACATTCGCTTATTATATTTAGTATCTTTTACTTGTCCCAATCTGAATAAGTTTTTTACTCATTTCGTTGAATATGTTATTACTCGAGTTTCATAGATTCCATCAAGTAATTCAATTTTCGCGCTCCACATATCCACATCTGTTTATTTAATTAAATACCAGTAGTTTATTATTACTAGAGATACCTCCTGAGTCGGGATTCATCAACGTTTTTTCGGGGTAAGGGTAAAGCTATCTTGTTTACGTGCTCTTCTTATCGGCTCATCCCTCATGAGTGTCACTGCTTATCATGAACAAGAAGGTAAAAACTTCGGGGTAAACGCTATGGTACGTGTAGAAATAGCCTTTATCAAACATGTTATCAACGAAATAATGCTGTTTTTCACGAAATCCACATCAACATCAACACCGGTTGCAGCGAAGAAAGCGAACAATGGGGTAAAAACTTTACCCCAACTCACAATAAAGTGATGCTAAGGTTAAGTAGAAGGTAAATTCGTATTTGTTCATAGCATTGCCGGAATATGGCTCTTCCTAGCCTAGCAGTCTATAAGTAGACTATTTTATTGAACTTTTGAAAAAAGACAACATCACTACAAGTCATGTGTCTGATATGAAACAGTCTTCACCCCTGAAATATTCTCAAATTATTGCTGGAAGATGTCGTGTGGATTACTGCGGATTTTTTTAGTTCATTCAAGACCTTGCGTCGACTGTCCCAGGCCAGTTACGGCAGCTCTCCCTCCGATCACCTGTAAAGACCACTCCGCGTGCAGCCCTCTAGCGGTGTCGTCTCTGGATTTGAAAGGATTGACAAATTTCAAAATCCGTTAAACCTCGATTCGGGTTGAGCAATCGGATGAGCGGACTTTTTCTGGGTTATTAAAAGGTTATTAGGTTGGTAAGGTGATATAAAGGAAAATCACAGTAGTAGCAAAGTAGATGCTGAGAATTTTTGTTTCTATTCACTGTACTATAAGAGAATGATTTGAGTGAAATTTCCCAGCAAAGCTCCGCATTTGTCGTCATCACTCTATATCCGCACCATCTTATTGAATAGGATTTTCGGCTCTGTGACCCATTTAAAAGCATGTTCACGAAAAAATTGGGATTCGAATTTTCAAAGGAAATCGAATGTACCGTGATCAACCTCTAAATCAGTGGCGAAAGGGTGATTGGAATCGAGCCATAGAACGCCCTATCAGGCACTCAACATTGGGTGTGTTAAGGCCGCCCAGCCACTTCCTCAAGAGCCCACAAGGAAGTGGGCGGGAAGGGCTGAGCGAATACAAGCTCTAGCGCCGTATAGGGCAACCTATGGGTAATTTTTAGCTGTCCGTTGATGTTGAATGTTGATTCAACGGATCCGGGGACTGTCGATATCCGGTCAAATTTCGAGGACCGTTTTTATTAGAAACAATGACTTTGAGAACTCAAAGGAAAAATTGAAACCTTGAAAATTTGCGCCTCTCGTTGAACCAACCGCTCTCTACTTTGCAAGTTGCTACATATGTACGGAGGAGCCCGTGCGTGATTACCTATGGACACAAGGCTCGTTTTTGACGCTTCCAAATACGTGAGCGTTATGATGCAAGCCTTACGGTTCGGTTTACGTCACTATCTCAGCAACGTTCACGAGCGTGTATGCTGCCTTTAAGCAATTCTATCGTTGGCTTGGCTTGGTGGCACAGCTTCAATGTCTTGAGTTGATTTGCATTTCTCCATCAAATGTTCTAGGAACAAAAATTGACAGTTAGGTCCGTGGCTTAGTTCCTCAAAAATATATTTAAATTGAAACCGGGTTTATTTAAATGTTTTTTCTTGAGGAAAGAAGCAACGTATCTAACCATGCTTTCTCAGCCAGAACCTATTACTCCTTTATGTCCTCACCACTACAAAGGGATGGTAACCCATCTCTTTTCATTTCTACCCGTTATCCCTAGTACCTAGAGCGGGCTGTCCGAGGCTGCCGTTGTAGGCCTACTGCGAGAAGCCGGACTCACATGACCCATCCCAAAAAGAGGTGGGAAGAAGAGAACGGATTTTCCCACGCCGCGCAGTCGCAAAAGCAGAAATAATTTCTTTGTGCAATCGCATGCGATACGTATGTATTATACTTTGGTCCGAATCGAATAATATTCGAATAAATATTCAAATTTTCGAATATTCGAATGCTCGAATATTCGATTTATTCGGAAAATTAAATTATTCGTTTTTTCGAATATTTGGTTTATTCGGAAAAGCAAAATATTCGCTTTTCGAATATTCGGTTCATTCGGAAAAGCAAAATATTCGTTTTTTCGAATATTCGGTTCATTCGGAGGATCAAAATATTCGTTTTTTCGAATAATCGGTTTATTCGGAGAATCAAAATATTCGTTTTTTCGAATATTCGATTCATTCGGAAAAGCAAAATATTCGTTTTTTCGAATATTCGAATTATTCGGAAAACAGAATATTTGCTTTTTCGAATATTCGGTTTATTCGAAAAACCAAAATATTCGTCTTTTCGAATATTCGATTCATTCGTAAAATCAAAATATTCGTTTTTTCGAATATTCGGTTTATTCGGAAAACCAAAATATTCGTTTTTTCGAATATTCGGCCAAACTTTGGTGGTAATATTCGAATATTCGCAAGAGCGTATACTGCCATTTCGCCACGAATCATGGCTGCCTGTTGCATGCCCTAGGAACCTTTGAGAACACTCCTTCCTCATTTAATTTTTGTGAAATCCCAAGGTGAGTTGTAAAGAGCTGGAGGTGACATCATTAACGAGATTTGCTCGAACCTTACTAAGTAAGATCCAAATAAGAAGAGTCGACTTCGCGAAGGGAAACAGAAGAAATCGACTTTGTGAACCTCGACCTTTCTTTGTACAGTCTGTCGAATGTTGCGCTCGATGTCCCATCCTTATCAAGCTGCCAACGAGGCTATAAATCTTTCTCTTCGGGTTATTTGAAGTGCTCAACACAAATCTGAGGTCCGTTCATTGAGTTTCGGCAGATCGCGGTAGATAACTGTGGGTGTACGGTAGTTCGGCGAAGTCTCAGATCCGACTCAAAATTCCTACGTGGGAATTATTCAGGGTGCTGAATACGAATTTCATCGATTTTTGAAATAGTATTGTAGGTTTTGCTCCTAAATGGCAATGTACCTACCGCAACCTGCAATAAACCTCGGAGTTTCGACAAACGGACCCCAGATTCGTTTTCATATCCCTACTCAGAAAATAACACCGGCTGAGCGGGCGGAGAAGTAGGGTCGCCGGCTGAGCGAGCAGGCTTATTTTGGAGGCGGAGCGTCTTACCGGCTGAGCGGGCGGGCATGCGTTTTACCGGCTGAGGGGCATGGCTTTACCGGGTCAGCGGGCGGACATAAATCCACGGCGGAGCATGTCACCGGCTGATCGGGCAGACATAGCATTACCGGCTGAGGGGCATGGCTTTACGGGGTGAGCGGGCAGACATTAATCAATGGCGGAGCATATCACCGGCTGATCGGGCAGACACTAAAGCGAACAAGGCTCATGTAGGGCGCGGGTGAAATGGGCTTCGAGCTGATTCGAGTGATGGTATTCGAACGGGTGGTCATCCACACGATTTGGATCATTGACCCCTCACCCCGCACGGTTCGTTGTGACCGTGGGGACGTGACAGCGGGTCAGTTCATGATTTTTGAAGCAAGGTAAGGCTTGCCGCTTCAGAAATGAAACGCAAGCCTCGAACTTGCTGGGGAATAGGGAGAGCCTACTAGGGGCTTTATCTACTCTTGCAGATCGATATCATTCACGTGGTAAGCAACTAATACCGGCAGAGCGAACCTCCATTTACCGGCTGAGGGGCAGTGAGTACGGGCTGAGGGGCAGCCATTTACCGGCTGAGGGGGCAGTGAACGCGGTGTGAGGGGGCCACCACTTGCCGGCTGAGCGCTCCACCATTTGCCGGCTGATGGGGCAGTGAATACCGGGGCTCGCCCGGGTACAATGTTCAGTCAGCCGGTGTTACCTGCCCCCTCAGCCGGCGTTACTGCCTGAGTAAATAACCGCTACGGACAAGTGTTCAGCCAAATCCGTAACTTTTTTCCAAACACCTCAGACATTGCCTGATGGGTAGCGTTACCCTACCGCGAAGCTCCAGAAACGCTTATTTCTGGAACCAGCAGTTCGGGACGGGATTTTGCGCATTTTTACTATGGATGCAAAAAAGATACTGACAATGCTTTGTATAATTCCCTTGTCAGACCGTCCCCCAGGAGCTTGAGTAGGTCAATGTTGGCCGTTGTCTCCCCTTCCCCCCACCTAGAGTGATCAAACAGTCGCGTAGTCGATATGAGGTGAGCGTTGTCGATTTACCTTATATACAACTTTTCACCATGTAAGATGGACGCTAAAGGGCACTACGGCGTATGGGCCCACACCTGGTCGCAGATTTGATCCCGTCGGAAGCCCACATTTTCGCAGAGTATGAGTCATGAGAGTATGATGTCAGACAACTGTGGAGTCCGTTTCGGCCAAATAGGCTTTCTAATCTAATACTCTCTTGAAAGGCTCTTGAACAGAAGCGTGAGCTGTTTCGAGAAGCAAGTGGTCTATTTAAAGGGTTTACGTGGCGCAGAGAGGCGAAACTTTTGCCGCACCGCCGTTTCCTACGCAACAGCACGTCCTCCTATCGTAATCCCGAGGTTCTCGCCGCGGTCGACAACGAAGGAGCTTCCTTCGCTGAGAACCGAGACGAAGACCCACTCAGCGGTTGGAATTCCTCCAGAAAGAAGCCCCAGTCTCTGTGAATTTTGATGTCATTTTTCCATTTTCGTAATATTTGTTCTAATACAGTGTCTCTCTATGATTATCAATGTGAACATAATTTCGGACAAGGAATAGTGAGTGGATTGCAATAAAAATCATGAAAAAGAAAATGTGAAATGATAGAAATAATGAAAAAATTCATTTCATGACAGTTTTCGGAAAATGAAAACCTCCGATTGGTCGATCGTCGTTATATAATCTACGCCAACCGTCGACTACAACACATAACAAACGAATCTCAGGCCATCTACCAACCAAAAATTGTTGAAACAAACGTATTATTGCCTTCCAGGACGGATGTCTGGCATTTACGTCGCGGTGTCGTAGTGCAGTGCACGACGGCCCGACACACCATCCAGATGGCGCTAAACAGCGTGCACATTGTGGAAAAGTGTAGAGTGGCCGCGACGCAGGCGCGACACCGTCGTGTGTAGCAGCTCCTACTAGATCGGCCACGCGCGACGACTGTAAGTGCTAGGCGCGGTCGATCACTGCGCTGGGTTGTACTAGTTCCTACACCGCGACCCCGTCGCCGCGACGCAAGTATGCACTAGGCCAATGAGATGGGTCCCCTTATATACGTGCTGTGCGGCTGATGGGCGCCTGATCAATTGTAGAGCCATCGATCAACGTGTCCAAGCAAACGCATAGTGGCTCATTTGTCGTCCAAATTGCATCGTAGTTGAATCGAAAGCGGGTCTCGGCCTAGTGGAACGCCTATGGCCTACTGCATATTTCTCGCGACGCGCCGCCGTGACAGTGCATATCAGCAGGATCGATTTTCGGTCAATATAGATGGAAAATTTGTGTTGCGTCGCTCGTCGTGGAAAATATACACTAGGCCTATGTGTTGCGGCACGTGCTTCTCACTTCGACGACGATTAGGCCACGTGACGCTCGAAAAGTACGGGCCGTTTCGTCGTCCACAGCGCTTTGTATTCGAATCGAAAGCCTTGTGTGGCCAAATCGGACACCCCAATTGTCTGAGGTAGTGTCGTCCTTCACGTCCTTCGCATCCTAGTGTGATCCTTCGCAAAAAAGTAACTGAATTTTGGATTCATGATCAGCGACTCGAAGAACCGTCTGAGCGGAGTTTGAGAAACGCGAAAACTACTTACAAGGGAAGTGTTTAGAGTGTCGAACGCATCTGCGAAAACGACTATTATTGTTGGTATCTCTAGCGCCCAAAACTGTTTTCAGCGCCTAAAACTACCCCCCTGAGCAAAATTTGGGTAAAGGCGCATTTTCCATACTTTGTCGAGACTGACAGCGTTTTGGACTTGCAAGGATTTTCGGTTGGGCGTTTATTTATACCGATTACACGGCTCTGGATGCGTTTTAGAGAAATGTTCCAGATTTGACTTAAAATTCTCCCAGGGTGGTTTTTTGGGGAGCTGATCACGAGTCTGTGGTTTCTTCGTCGATTTTCCAAAGTTTTCGGCTAATTTCGTTCGAAGCTTCCCAACCGGGGAAAATTTCGACTGAAAAACGCCTTTTTCGAGATTTCCGGAGTGCTACGGTAGATATTGCTCAAATTGTTCCTTTGCGGGTTATTTGGAGTGCTGAACACGAATCTGGAGTACGTTCATGGATTTTTTTGCAAATTACGGTAGATTACGGTGGGTATACGGTAGTTTGGACAAAGTCTCAGACTTTACTCAAAATTAGTGTACGGGGGTTGTTCGGGGTGGAGAATACGAATTTAACGTCCATTTGTCGATTTTCAAAATACTAAGATGGGTCTTGGCCCCTAAATGACATGTTACCTACCGTAACCTACAGTAAACCTCGAAATTTCGACAAATGGACTCCAGATTCGTGTTCACCACCCAAGATTACCCCTAACATCGGCGGGGATCCCGAAGAGACTTTGCGTTCCCTATTGGAGGTTGGCGCAAGCTCGGTGCACCTAGGTTATAGCACAGGGCGCCGAGTTTGCACCAACCTGCAACAGTGAACGCAAAGTCTCTTCCGGATCCATGCAGACGTTACATGCAAGTTTTGGGCTGAACCCCAAAAACTTTTTGAAACACCAGCAAAAATTGCCTCTCTTCTCTTTCCCTGCTTCCCTTGCCTTTTCGCGAAGCTTGGAAAAAGCTCATAACCTCTTGGAACCTGCAGCTCGGGGCGGAATACTGCGCATTTTTACTATTGAGCCACAAGAGATACTAGTGATACGTCGTTTTCGCAGATGCATTTACCACTCTAAACACTTCCCTTCTCGGTTATTTTGGAATGTTAGACCGACTTTGAGATCCTCTTAACGATTTTCGGTGGTTCATTTCGCTAAACAAACTATATTGTTGTTGAAGGAATCTATTGTTGTGGAATTTGTCATTGGAATAATCGTCGGTAATAAATGTAACAATTTATAGAACTTGTGAAGCTGCATATAGACAGATTTAAGTCTGTTTCTCAATTTTTGGTAGCTCAGATCCAAGTAATCGAAGATTAGTCGAATATTCGAAGAATATTCGACTTTCCGAATGAATATTTGAATATTCATTCGATCCGAGTGAAGAAAACACTTTTCGAATCATTCATTCATTCGACGTTTTTGTTAAGGTGATATTCGAATAGTTCATTCATTCGAAATTTCCCATAGCGCAATATTCGAATTAATCATTCATTCGGAATTTCGGAAAACACAATATTCGAAAATTTCATTCATTCGGAAACCTTGAAAAACGCAATATTCGAAAAACTCATTCATTCGGAAATCCTGAGAAATCCATATTCGAAAAATTCATTCATTCGAAAAACCTGAAAAATCCATATTCGAAAAATTCATTCATTTGGAAATCTTGACAAACGCAATATTCGAAAAACTCATTCATTCGGAAATCCTGAAAAATCCATATTCGAAAAATTCATTCATTTGGAAATCTTGACAAACGCAATATTCGAATTAATCATTCATTCGGAATTTCGGAAAACACAATATTCGGAAATTTCATTCATTCGGAAGCCTTGAAAAACGCAATATTCGAAAAATTCATTCATTCGGAAATTTTGAAAAACGCCATATTCGAATTATTCATTCATTCGAAATTTCCGAAAATTCAATATTCGAATTATTCATTCATTCGAAAATTCCGAAAATTCAATATTCGAATTATTCATTCATTCGAAAAAAATTGTCGAATACCAAAGTATAGTATGTATGTTGAAAACCACTTGTTCTAGCGTATTTTATCGTGTGCCTCAACATGAAAAGGATACTACGCCAAAGAACCCTAATCTTCGTCTTTATCAGTAACCAGACACCACTCTCCTTTTTTACTATGGAATGATAAAAGTGATATGTAGTTCTACCAATGCCGAAACTTAAACTTAGTAAGAAAATAACCGGTGAGTTTAACCCTATCTCGAACAATGGGGTAAGTTGTGAATCCCGGTAGGGGTAAACTTATCACAAAGATCAGCCAAACAGTAAACAAAGTTTACCATGTACCTGAGGGTAACGTTGATGAATCCCGACTCAGACCCCCTGGTCTCATTTTTTATCTACATCCATTCAATATTCGTTACCTTCCTTCAATACCAATCAATGAGATTACCATGCATCTACCTTTGCCTATGGCAGATCAATTAGGAGCGTCTTATCTAAAACAATGCCAATGCCTCACTCACCCTCATCGACGAGGGATATGAAGGCAAGCGCAATCGTCGCGTTGCGGCGATCTAGTCGCCGTGCGGAGTGGGCGAGAGATTCGGAGTCGAGGGCGATACTGTGCTTCTCTGGGCCAAGTTCCGGTTCGCAATCGCGTCTCGACACGCTTTGCGGCCGCGTTCCTTCGAGTCGAAAGAGTTTTCAGCGCCGCAGCCGCCGATCTGTTGACTCTAGGTGGATTTTGGAAACTCGAAACTAAACCAAATTAGAGAAAACTGTGTAAAAAACCTCATCGAGTCGGCTTTGGCGCTGGAAACTCGACTGACTCGAGCGCGTGCGGCCGCAAAGCGTGTCGAGACGCAATAGCGGACCGGAATTTGGCCCAGAGAAGCACAGTAATTATAGTCTACAGCAATGGAAGTAGGACCTGGTGAGGTTGCGGACTCGTCCTAGCATACGGTAGTTTGTTAGTGGTCACACTCATTTTTTTTTGAAACAGCTGTGATAGATCGGTGAGTCTGTGTTTTGACCGATATGACTACATCTGCGGAAGCAATGAAAACAGGTGAAAATGTGGGAGTGGAAACAAAAACTCACCGACCAATCTCAGTTATTTCGAAAAAATGAGTGATAACACAATCAGACTACCGTATGTTAGCACGAGTCCGCAACCGCACCATGTCCTTTTAACATTGCGGTAAACTATACATATACCTTCTGGTAATGAGTCGAGGCGCGAACCATCACTAAGTAAAGACCCGCTAATTGATTTTATCCTAAAGTTGCGCACTCTCCGAAACGGGTGTATGGAATATACTGCGCCATTACGTTAAGAATGACTTTTCTACACACATCGGTTAATCTTTCCGTCTCCACAAATCATCTAAAAGCGAAATGAGCTTCATTTGATCATGAGATCGTTGGTCAATGCAGCGGTTTCTAGTCGACTGATCTCTAATCTGATCGACTCTTCCTTTCTGACAAGTAGATGGAGAGATTTTCGATACGGAAAAAAGTTTTCAGTGTTTTTTTCGTGGTTTTCTCAACGTAGCTGTTACATAGAGTAAACGATGCCTTTAAGAAGACAATGACACGTGCACCTGTAATATCCTTATACTTAAAGCAGTTATGTCCCGATGTGTGTGTGTGTGTGTGTGTATGTGTGTGCATGTGTCCCGCATATCTTAGGAATGGCCGATCAAAACTTGTATGAAATGGTACCAACATTTAGGTGGGTGCGACATTTATCGATTACCAAAAAATCAGCCCGAGTCACCTCTTACGTGCCTCGGGGCAACCGAGTTTGTCCGTGGAGCGCACTTTTGGCCGTGGGTCATGATAACTTCTGCGAGTCGTCTAGCGATGCAAAAAATGCAGGGCGTCATAAAAGGAGTGCAGGACCCCAGTGAGGGTGTGCAAGAAGTCATAGAAAGTGTGCAGGACCCTAATCGGAGTGTGCAGGACGTCATAGAAAGTGCGCAGGTCCTACGCAGGAATGTGCAGGACCCCAGCGGAAGTGTGCAGGACGTCATAGAAAGTGTGGAGGACCCCAGTGGGAGTGTGTAGGGCGTCATGGAAAGTGTGCAGGATCCCAGTGAGGGTGTGCAAGACGTCATAGAAAGTGTGCAGGACCTTAATCGGAGTGAGCAGGACGTCATAGAAAGTGCGCAGGTCCTAAGTATGAATGTGCAGGACCCCAGCGGAAGTGTGCAGGACGTCGTAGAAAGTGTGCAGGACCCCAGTGGGAGTATGCACGACGTCATAGAAAATGTGCAGGTCCCCAGCGGGAGTGTGCAGGACGTCATTGAAAATGTGCAGGTCCCCAGCGGGAGTGTGTGCAGGACGTCATTGAAAGTGTACAGGACCCCCAAAAGGAAGTGTGCAGGACGTCATAGAAATTGTGCAGGACCCCAGCGGGAGTGTGCAGGACATCGTAGAAAATGTGCAGGACCCCAGAGGAAGTGTGTGCAGGACGTCATAGAAAGTGTGCAGGACCCCGGTGGAAGTGCGCAGGACATCATAGAAAATGTGCATGTCCCCAGCGGGAGTGTGCAGGACGTCATAGAAATTGTGCAGGACCCCAGCTGGAGTGTGCAGGACATAACAGAAAATGTGCAGGTCCTAAGTAGGAGTGCGCAGGACGTCATTGAATGTGTGCAGGACCCCAACGCGAGTGTGCAGCACGTCACAGATAGTGTGCAGGACCCAAATGGTAGGGCGCAGGACGTCATAGAGGGTGCGCAGGTCCCCAGTGGGAGTGTGCAGGACCCCAGTGGGAGTGTGCAGGGCGTCATAGAAAATGCACAGGTCACGAGTGGGAGTGTGCAGGTCATCAAAGTTAGCAGGACCGCAGTGGGAGTGTGCAGGACGCTACCAAGAGTGAAGAATTTGAAAAAAGGTTTTTTTAAATTTTTTAATGCTGAATCTTAACCTTTTGTGGAGAAGAAAACAGATTAGAAAACATGAATTTTGAGCAGCGTGCGACGCGTTTCGAGATTGACGCAGAACTCCTGAGATATTTTCTTGCCAGTTTTAGGAAACAAGCAGCAGGTCCACTTCCGCACCTTCTCTGTTCGCCACTCATTGAAACCGCTCAGTCATTTCGATTCCCTAACTTCCAAAAACCAGTTTTATATATGTTGCAAGTCTGAGCTTATCAAAATCTGCACCACAAAAACATAAACAACCACCTACTAATTTCATTCATTGAGAACAAGGGCATGACGTTGGTGAACTAGGGAAACATCATATAAAATGAGAATGCGTTTGTCCTTATCATGATAGAGACGGTAAGGCGAGAATAATAGCTTGTGAACTCTACAAATTGGAAGAAAGGGCAGTGGGTAGCGACGTACTCTGCCAATTCGAGACTTGATGCTTCGGCGAAAGCGGCCTTTATCACGCTTTGTTATCATAAGGCATCAAATTCACCTTTAGCGCCGTCATGAAAGCTTATCCGCGCAAATGGTGAATTTGCTGAGCGGTTGGATATCAGTCAGCGCAAAGCGTGAAAATACCGCCAGCGCTAACATGTTATGCATATCAGTTGTTGAGCGGCTGGATACCACTCAGCGCAAAGGGTGAAATTACCGCCGTTGCTGGCATCTCAGAAAGTTCTAAACAAATGAAAACATCCCAGCGAAAACATGATAAAACGAATAATCACGTCTCAATGTGTTTACTATGAGCACCGCCGGTATAAAAACAGCCTCATCCCACCAGAGTCCTCATTCGGCATTCTGATGCCGGCCCTGAAAGGTGACTTCTGGGTCACTCTCGAGGCCAGCATAATTTTGGTTGCTGGGAGGATACAGTGGGTATCCTCACGACGGGGGGACGAGTTACGCCGGGGTCCGCAGAGGGTGGCTCCTCACCGCAGACCTCCCGGTGAAGATTACGCTCATGTTGCGGACAAGGGGGCTTCCTTGCTGTGGACCTTCAAATTCGTGAAATTTTCAGGAGTAAATTCACCCATTTTTCGAGGTTGATTCACCTCATTTTCGTGGTAAATTGGACCCTCTCTCGCTGCCAGTTCGCACCATTTTCACTGGTAATTCACCTCATTCTCACCTATCTCTAGCGGCAAATTCACCCATACAGTGAATTTAGCGCGGCAAATTAAGACTTCATGCCGACTTGTACATGAGCATCAAGTCTCTTTTGCTGCGGCATCAAGTCTCGAATTGGCAGAGTAAGGGAAGGAAGTGCAGAAGGGGTTGTGAATTTTATGCCGGTAGCAACCGACGATTTACTGCTGGCTTCTTATGTTTTGCTTTTTGATCCCACATTGTGATACCCCCACGGCCTGCTGTAAATGTACGGCACCCTGCTCTGCTCAGGAGAGTCCATACCTACGTACGGCAACTTTCGGGTAGACGGAAGTCAGTCACCACCGTTCTAACTAACTAATCCGTCTCAGGTAGTTGGCTCACGCAAAAGTTTCTGTGAGCGAAAACTTCGCTAGGTCTCGCTAGTTGAATGCTATTCTAGTAAGCATTTCTCCACCCCCCCTATATTTGCGTCCTCCTCCAAAACAAGTTCTGGGCCATTCCCACATTAGTCGATATATGCGATTACCCTATTGCCCACCATCTTCGTTTTGGAGGACGACGCAAGTAAAGGGGGAACAAACACAGGGGCAGGGCCAACTTCTTACTCATGTAGCGTCATTGTGGGCCGTTTTTGACGCTTCAAAATGTCCAACAGCGGATGAACTTTATACTTTCCCGGGAGCCTTTTGGAGTTTCATTTATGCCGCCACTGGAATCGCTACCACTAGCCCCGGGAAATGACGTCCCCTGTGAGTGCTTCACAGATCGCTTGATGCGAATCGGTTTTCGGCCTTGTCTGGGCCTTACAACATCCATTCATGCTCCACTTTACCTGAAAATGCCACTGGACAAATGAAAAGGCGAGCCAATATTTAGGTGATCGGTAAGCGCCCATACTTTGCGCGATATCGACGTTTTTGAAAGCCGCTTTTTTCTGAACGCCGCAATAGATTAGAACGTAAAGCGCATCAAAAAGCTGTTGTCACCTCCGTCATGCACGGAAATTTAGACTCTGTGTCAGATCAAAAAACTGATGCTGTCATTTATTGCAGGTCCCTGTTTTCGTTCTCACGGATGCACTTCGCTACAAACCTATCATTGTACTCGAAGGTGCATGCCTGTCATTGACCTGGGCACTGCTAGTGTGGGGTGAAGGAATTCGTCAAATGCAGCTGATGCAGATTCTATTTGGTAAGATATGTCTACTCACGGTGGGGCCCGGAGCAAAGCGCTTTGGAATCAACTCATGCTCTTGCAAAAAGCATGCAGGGTCGCAATAAAAACGATTCTCGAGCTTTTTACGTGAGAATGTAGATTTTGTCATCACAAAAGTGAAATCTGTAAGAAAAAGAAACTTCGAGGAAAAAAACGCCCAAAAACAGGGAAGAACGGCTAATTACAGGTGTCCGCACGCTCCGCAATTAACGAGATTTTCGTGAATGCTTGTTTATCCATATTTTAGTCAGTAGCTTCTAGAAATGCTCAAAAATTACTCAAAGGCATCGTTCACGATGGATTTCGTTTTTGAGTTTTCCATATATAATGAGAGCTCCAGTATATAACAGCTACATTGAAAAAACCACGAAAAATCACTGAAATCTCCTTTGGAAGAAAATTGTTTTATCCAACGATCTCACGATCAAATGATGTTCATCTTTCTTTCAAGTGATTTGTGGATAAGCAAAGTTCAACCGATGTGTGTAGAAAAGTAATTCTTCCCGTAATTGTTTAGTATATTTCATCAGCTCCCCTTCAGTTGTACTGTATCAATTGTTGATCATTTACTAATATGATGGCTGACAGCAAATTGTGTTAAATGACTGACGGACGGCCGGCCTCTTTTGACGGAATTTGAGACATTCGACCTCATTTATCTTCGCAATAAGGCGTTTTCAACCGAACAAACTCTCCCTACTTTCTTAGGTGGGCCCAGAAAATCATTTAAACCGAAAAAACGGTGAGTGGTTTCCAGCGCGTACGATGCCTTTAGCAAGCAAAATAAAAGATGGCTAATGTAACAGGCATCTATAGGAATCTCAATAATTGGGGCGGGTGGGCACGAGGGATGTGCGCAATAGAAATTTTGTAATTCGTTAGTCGTTAGTCGTTCAACCGGCCAAAACCCTCGTTAGTCGTTAATCGTTAGTCGTTAAAATCTAGGCTTCGAAAACAAGCACAACTGAGTCAGAAAAAAAGCCCTTATGAATAGAAAAAAAAGGAAGGCATGAGGAGATGTATGTTTTACGAAGCATTCATGGCCATCAAAGACTCATTCCTTGGTAGAAAACCCAGTTCAAACTGCAAACCGAAATCTACAAAATTAAAAATAACTTCTTAGCCACTCAGACATCGCCGCACGGAAACCTAATAGTCGAAAAAATGTGTGTTTATCGTTTTTTTGTCATTTTTTCGGTCAGAAAGGGAACAATGTGGGAAACCGAGAAAGTCTGGAAATCCGCTTTTTTCAGTGCAAAATTTGCCATTCTGCGCTGTTTGTGATCTACCCGAGGTGATAAAGCGTAGAGCCGCAGCAACTTTGCACTAATTGTTCTTTGCTCGGCGTCGCGAACCGAGCGCTTGCGTGGTTTAGGTCCTAGTTATACACCAGCGTTTCGCCGCCGCTGGCTTCCGCGGCATGTTTGCTATTGGTCAATTCCGAAATCTGGCCAATCGCAGGCGTCCCGCGAAAACCAGCGGCACCGAGTCGCCGATGTATAACTAGGGCCTTAGAGCTTGTTCCCATAATGGGAAGGGTTAGAAGAAATTAACAGTGAAAGTGTTACCTTTGAGAGGTCCCAGCACCATTTTATGGAAATCCATATCTCGAATTTATGACTGAAAATCGAAGGACGGTACCCTTTATAATCCAATTATCGGATACAGTTCCCGTTGTTGGACAGTTGTGGCCTGCAGGCACCGCTCCATATTATCACCTCTGATAGTGCCCTCTGCGAAAATCCCCGCTGGAGCGGGTCAGTGTCGGAACCGGTTCAGTGAGCCTACCATAGAGTAGCCCGACCGACGCGAGATCGCATGCACTCTGCCCCTAACCTTGAGCAAAGTTCGGTTGGGGTGTTTATGTAGGGGTTCCAGAGCTGCGAAGCAGTGTCAGTAGAAATAATAATCACTGAAGGCTATGATTATACTGTATCATTCACCTAGAACAACCAAAAGGGCAATATGTATTGAGTCCTGGGGCCGGATTCATCAACGAAATTTAGCGCTGGTAGGCTGGGTAAGGGTAGCTTTCTACCAGAATTTGCGCGAATGACGCGATTCACGAGACTTGCTACCCACGGTAGCAACCTACCAAAGCCTACCCAGCGCGAATCTCGGGTAGGGTCCTACCAGCGGGGCCCTACCTAGCGAGATTTTGCGCTCCGATGCTAATCTAACGCGCTCGTCCTTTGAACAGCTGTTTTCAAACCCCTTGTATAACGGATTTCCGACATTTTTATCTTTATTTGGTGAAAATTTTGTGTTTTCATCTTCGATTTCAGCCACTCTCTTCTCAATACTCATTATTCATCGTCAAGGCTCCTTTAATTCTGAATGATTAGGTTTGTGCAAAAATAATTTTGGTTTTGGGAAATAATTCTTCTTCGTCCGGTTGAGTTTTTTGTGGATTTTGGTGCTTCTCTACCTGATACATACTTTTTTTCTCTTCTCGAAGAACTCGATCTTTTGTGAGTTGAAATTTCATGTGCGTTCTAACTAAAAGTACTGAATATTCTTGCAGCCTTCAGTTTCTATTTCACGCAACGACTTTGAGACACCAAACTTCATAGTTAAAAACTACACGAAATCACCTAATCCACAATATTTATTATGCTATTTATCGACTATTTTTCGATATCCGGTGGTGTAAGATAGATGAAGAAATGAGTGCCATATTACACTTTCCAGGAAAAAACTCGTTCGGGCGAAAAGAGTTGATTTTATAAAAACCGCGATTAATTTTGCACGAACCTGATATATATCTGTGATTTTCCTTTTACGCGGAAATTGGGGTTTCACAGCTTTTATTTATGGACAAACTACTCTTTTATATACCCAAAGGACGAGGGCGGCGAAGGATTGATGATGAGATCCATTCTCGGTTTTTTCCCAACCTAAACACTATATGGAAACTAGGGAATAAATAAAGTATAAAACATTCGCATAGGTATTAAGGCAGATCAATGATTACACAATTAGGCCCATGCGTTTCTGATACTGCCTATTTTTTTTTGTTTTGTTTGTTTATAGTTACACTGACATTTTCAATACAAATATATCTCCTTGGGAGCTTTCATAGAGCGCCGCAACCCAACTATGAGGCGCGAAATCATTCAAGCGTTCCAAAAAATATCCCACACAATATACACATCATTCTCAATATTCACACTGGTACAGATTAAAGAACATATTAATGAAATCTCCCGAAAAAAAAACCGAAAACCATCGCTAAGTTACCCATACTAGTGGATTCTTCATGTGATTTAAACATAGATTTACTTTTTTTAATAGTTTTTCTCCTTTTTTATGCTTCAAGTTTTGTGAGTTTTCGAAAGATTAGGCTTTTGGAAAACGATTACGAGTGATGTGCAATAGCCGTCGCTTGTAAAACACGGCGGCGTCGCCGCACACAAAACGCTTTCAGGCGTAACTGCCTGGTAGCGCTACCCACGGTAGCATTGCACTCGTGAATCACAATGTGATGGTTAGGTAGCAATCTACCGTGGGTAGCGCTACCACTGGATAGGGCTACCAGCGCTGCCGCGTTGATGAATCCGGCCCCTGGTGTAAGGCTCGGGTTGGAGCGCGATTTGAATGACTATTGGCTTTTTAACGATTGTTGGGATTGCTTACGAAAATATTTTTAATTTCGTTAGTCGTTAGCCGTTAGTCGTAACACCCAAAAAGCCCGTTAGTCGTTAAATTCGTTAGTCGTTAGTCGTAATTACGCGCATCCCTGGTGGACACCAAGCAATAACTTGTTCTTGAGCGTTTTTCTCCAACTTTTGACTTCTGACTTTTGTGATTGGCAGATTTACATACCTTCTCATGGGGATAGCACAAAAACCGTTTTTATCGAGGATCCTTCCTTTAAGGTCTAGCGTCGGCGTCGGATATTGGTTACTACTCATACATGTATGCTGTAGTGAACGAGAAAAACTATCGCAGGATAACATCACATGTTCGCAGCGCTGCTCTTTCGGGTAAACTACTGGGATATGGCTTGTCTCAGATTTTGGTTTCAACGAATACCGGATCTTATCTACTACTTAATCAGGTTTGAGATTGACTATTCCTAATTGTCGAGAGCAGTTACGTTTATGAATTAACTTTCATTCCAGATCACACTAATTGCTGTATGTCTTGTCTTCTTCATAGCAATTTCCTTGCCGCCGGTCCCATCACGACGCCTTCGGGTTCAAACCCAAAGCATAATACCTGAAATTCTTCCGTGTGAAGACCAACATCAGGGGCAGGATCTCATGTAATTTTTTCTATAGAATACCTGGTATTTAAATTCAAAAACGAACCTTTCCTGTTCAGGGAAGCTGAAGACGAACGCCGGAAGGTGGAAAACGGCATTTTTCGCCACCCTTTAGCCATTTTGAGAAAGTTCTCGGTATTCAAAGAGAATGCTACAGTATTGAAGTGGTCCTTCTGGTGGGCTTTATCGAGCTGCGGGATATACCAGGTTTGTCCCTTCACAGGGCTGCTTTTAGTCAAATATTCATTGGTCTTGTTTTTCTCAAATTGTAGCCAAATGGCCATACTTCGGACCGAATTATATTATTCGGAAAATATTCGAATGATTTTTCGAATTTCGAATCATTCAAGATTCGAAATTCGAAAATTTTGGTTTTCGAATAATATTCGGAGTTCGAATATTTCGAAAACGGGCTTTCGAATAATATTCGAAATTTGAATATTTCAAAACAGACTTTCGAATAATATTCGAAATTCGAATATTTTTAAGAGCATATTCGAATTTTTGAAGTTCGAATAATCGAAATGCACAATCATTATTTCATTAGAAGCTCTTTTTTTTTCTGATCAACCTTTGAAGGCACACTTCCGGTATCAAAGCACCATCTTGACCTATTCACCGCGCACCCGATTCAGGGTTCTCATACGCTTAGATCGTGTGAAATATTTTGTCACCGTACAAGGTGCTCTATCGGTGGCATAGGCTGGTTTGAACGGCCAGCCAACGCTAACCGTTTTTCTCTCGTTTTCGCCTTTTTTATGTAGCGGTCAGGCAGATATGAGCAGTACCAGGGTTTTAGCTTCCAAAACCCTCCCGTTCCAGAGAAACAGTTATTTGAATTACGGAGGGAAGCAATTGAGCTCTTTGATCTACAATGACTGCTCTAAAAAC
Source organism: Aplectana chamaeleonis (assembly GCA_029168955.1). Lineage (NCBI taxonomy): Eukaryota > Metazoa > Nematoda > Chromadorea > Rhabditida > Cosmocercidae > Aplectana > Aplectana chamaeleonis. Next base: position 40,528 of record JAPDOI010001687.1, on the reverse strand, counting down.
ATTAGCTAGGAGTGGTCATTGCGGCTGGAGATGTTTGGTTATGCTCAGGCCTTGTAAACTACGATTTGCGAATTACGAGGAATTTGAAAACATACGATTTACGGAATCACAAAATTCAGTTACGCGCAGTCCTGCGCACCGCGGCACGATCGATTTTAGGGGTCGTTTATACTTCTGCCGCAGAGCGGGGCGGCGAAGTGTATTTCTGTAATATTGATCACGCGGCGCGGCACAATGGATATTGTAAGATTGTACTTCGACGCGCCGCCCGGCGGCGGAAGTATAAAGAACACCTCAAAGGATCGCACTACGCCTCGCCTTTCGGCGGCGGGAGTATAAACGTCGCCTAAGGTCAACGGTATACATTGTCGCTGTCATGAGCGACAGTCATGGCATTTAGCACAAATGGGGGAACAGCATCGGAGCAATGGCACTGGCGGTCGTAGGAACAGTTGTCGCGTGTCCGTCACAGCGACGTGTCGTGGAGGGCTGACACACTGTAAATGTGCCTATGCCTGTCGTTGCCTCTGTCGCTGTCACTGTGCAGCGAACTGCGACAGCGACATATTCGAAGGGCGGGAGGAGGTTGCTGTCGCTGTGCAAAGCGACGCGACCTCGTGTCGCAAAACTATACCGTTGACCTAACGCCATTTTCATACCTTTGCTGTCGCGTCAAATGCCGCTCCTAAGGAAAATAAGAAAACGCGGCGGTGGCAGAGAAAAGTTCTCGATCGTTATTACTGCTACAGCGGAGTTTGCCGCGCTTTACTGTCTCGTTACCAGTTCCGATCGCAAGTCGATTTCGCCAGCATTCTTATGTGGAAAGAAGCTAGTTGCCAACTTCCGGCTCATTTTCTAGTAATCCAAAACACTGGCTTCATAGTACCTCAAAAGCGGCATTTTCCGCGGCGGCAAATGGGCGTAAGGGTTTCTAGCTCTAGTGTTCAGGCATGCCCCCCACCTGAAGTCGTGCAAGCAAATCTGCCTAGGCTGCGCCGCGGCGTAGTAGTAGTAGGCCTTGAGAGCGGCGCTAGGGTCTCTGCGCTTAGGTGCGATAAGGCGGTTTCCTAGAAAGGAATAGTGGTGATCAAGTCTTGCCTGAAGCCAAGCGTCTTGTGCTAAACGCGCGTGACGCGCTTGCGGAGACTATGAATACTTCAGCGGCGACGCTATGGCGGAGTGAATTAAATTTGGTCCTATCTTTGTTAAGCAAGCAAAATCTGTTTAAGCGATCACTATCATAGCAGCAGAAGATAGCACTAAAATTAATTATTATTAAACAAAATAAAAATGCAAGACGGATTAAAAATGAAAATGACGGCAAAGTTGTAACGGCTATGGCGGAGCCGGCGTCACGCGCGTGGCGCGCGGGCGAGGCGTCAGGCTATTAATATATCAACGCCACGCCTGCGCGTCACGCGCGTTCTTGATGAATAGCGCCTAACATTGTGGCAGGCCCATGAATATTTCTACAAAGTGACAGTCACAGTAAATGACAGCTCAAAACTAATTCTTGAAATCGGACTATCATTTGTGCATTAGAAAAAGTTTTTATCCGAAAAATAGAAAAAATTGCTTGAAAATTCGAAAATTTTGATCTTCGAATATACTCGAAAATTTGAAATTCGGAAAATCAGTTTCTCGACTATATTCGAAAATCCGAAATTCGAAAAATACCATTTTCGTGTTTATTCGAAAATTTCAAATTCGAAAATTTTTACAGTTTTGCCCACGTATGCTAATGGCATGTTAGTGATAAGGGCTAACTCTATATTTTCAGATCTGTAACTACATACAGTCCCTTTGGCTGGAAATGCAATCCGATCCTAGTCATGTTGGAAATGGACTAGCTGAGACTCTGAACACCATGATAGGTAGGTCAGAGCTGTGCAACATCAGAGCGATAACCTCATTAGCATCCTGAGCGCTTTGTCAATCGCTCCCGCCGCGAAGCGGCGGGATGGGTTTGGTTTTGGTAATAGGCTTGTCTTTTTCGAGATGAAGGAAAACGGAAGTTATGCGCAGAGGAGATCATGGTTACATACAGTCGGCATGGAACCTAGTGATACATTGTTTTCCGTGCCGTGAGGTTGGCGCATCCTCGGAGCCATATGCTATAACATAGCTGCATTGAGTTTGCGCCGACCTTCAATAGTTAACGCAAAGGGATCCATGCCGACTGTATACCCCTCAGCAGAGTCCACTTTCTGTACATATGAGCTGTGACAGGTGAAAGGTCCCATCCCGTGTATTGAGAAGAAGGCCCGGAACGTCATCTGAAGCTCAGGTGTCAATGAGATCCATTTGATCCCGACGTAGAGTCTCCGTGTAGACTTTAGTCTAGTGAGTGGAGGGAGCTGCGGAGATAGATAGCCGCGCGCGATCGAAACCACACAGGCCGGTGGCGTCGCTAACGGCCGGCCATTTTGATCGCGCCTGCTCCATCCACCAGAAACCAATTCGATAAGGAGATCATATGTGCTACTGAGTTTTGCGATCAGCCAGCTCTCTATACATGGTAGACACAAAAAAGGCAGACAGACAGCGCCCCACCCGCCACGGTACCGTAATTACAAACCTGGCTGATTGCGAAACTTTTATAGCTCTCAACGTAACCGTGTGATGGTCGTAAAGTACTTTAGGTGCAAGAGAGGTGGGAAAACGGGGGATCAGCGGCGCGCGCAATTGAATGGATGGGGGGAGGAGCAGCGCGCGTAAATGAACGGAACAAGGAGCTGCAAAACACTACGACAATCGTCCAACGTAACCCCCACAATGGCTGTAGCAGTGGGTAGCCCCCGACGCCAGGATCATGAATATCACCCTAGTTTCTCTTAAAGTTGGCTTTGAAGCGAGTTATACAAAAAGACGAAAAGACGCGAAAACACGACCTCTCTCACTTCCCGACCAAATCCTACGAGCGGTAGTGTAGCGGCGGTAGGAGTCTCCGATAAATCCAGGATCTACATGACAACATCCGCACGTCGTCCTGATCACGGCCTGACGACTGTTGGATCGTTAGGTTAGGCAGTGTCCATACGTCGCAAGAATACGCTCCTCCCCGTTCCCGCACGGTGGGGCCATATGCTCATCTCTCCTTGCTTGTCCCCATCTCCGCGAAGCTCATCCGTGATTGGTCAAATGCCGATAAAGACCAGTCGGAAAGTAGCCTCGAGGGGAACAGGGAATCGCGGGGAAATGAACTTACGGCTCTTGGTGTGCGCCCGCCGTAGCTACCCAATCCTTGTCAACGTTGGTTTCCTGCCCAAATGCGGCGCTGTGGGCCATCTCGCGATCCTTGAGAACGGAACAGGGGTGCATAGTCGCAGCCAGAGACGCATAGCAGCCGGGCTAGCAGCAAGCCAATTCGGCTGCCAGCCTTCTGCGGGAGGGAACCAGTCAATTGCATTTCGTTTGATTCGAGACATGGCGAGCGTGAGTGGGCGTGAGCGAGCACAGTCTCCAACCACTTGGAAAAAATTAAGGAACGGTTCGCACCCAGGTTATTATGCATAAGAATCCTAGAAAAATCATTGACCTAAAGACCCCGACTGCGAGATGACCTTGACTGTGCACCGCATGGGGGCCGAGATTGCGGAAAAATATGATGAGCTAAAAAGCCTACCTGCGTTGATAATAAATGTTCCTTCGTGTCAAGTGCTCTAGCGGATTGGTAAGCTGTTCACTGATTTCATATTTTACTATTTAGATGTTCCATCTTGCTCGATTCGAAATAGTTCTGCAACTGAAATTGTGTTTGACTATCATGTTCAGGTGCTATTTTGGTCTTCGGGATGCAATTCGCTACCATAGATTGGACTCGGTACGGAGAGATCACGTTAATTATCTCATCCTTGGTTATTGCTGTAGTTCTCGCGATCATTTCGCAGACAACTTATATTCTAGTCGCGTATATTGGATACATTTGCACTACTTCTATCTATCACGCGTTGATCACGGTAGCGAGGTGAGCAATCAACCTGTTTTCTTCGAAGAGTTCTGAGAGTTTATTCATAGTATGTTGAATCATCGACGGCGTGAATTGAACGAGTAATCAGTTCTTTCAGCTGCAATATTGCCAGTGAATTACCATCAATGAATTGTGGTTTTGTATTTGGTTGCAACACTTTTGTTGCCGTCGCACTGCAAAGTGGTTTGACACTGATATTTGTAGATTCTCACGGCTTGAATCTCGACATAAGAGCACAGGTGTGTCCTTTCAAGCTGGATTAAAGCTTTCCTGGTTGGCTGCTCGCATTTTCCACAGTCCCCTTCCAAGTCACGCGCAAACAATAACTTCAAAGCCTTCGTAGGCAATCTAAGGCAGTTCGTTACTAGAGAAGATTTCATTGAGCATATCACCGACCCATATCGGCGGCGCAACCCTAGGAAGATACACCACCAACACACAGATATCAAGATATGGAAAGTTATATCATTATTATTATTATCATTATTTATCATTATTATTATTATTATAAGAAAGAAAGAAATGAATGAATGAATGAATGAATGAATGAATGAATTGAAAGAAAGAATGAATGAATGAAGGAATGGAATGAATGAATGAATGGAATGGAATGAATGAATGAATGGAATGGAATGGAATGAATGGAATGAAGAATGGAATGGAATGGAATGGAATGGAATGAATGGAAATGAATGGAAATGAATGGAAATGAATGGAAATGAATGGAAATGAATGGAAATGAATGGAAATGAATGGAAATGAATGGAAATGAATGGAAATGAATGGAAATGAATGGAAATGAATGGAAATGAATGGAATGGAATGAATCGAATGGAATGAAAATGGAATGGAATGGAAGAATAAATGGAATGAATGAATGGAATGGAATGAATGGAATGGAAGCTAATGTCAATGGAATCAGAATAATGGAATGAATCGAATGGAATCATTGAATGGAATGAATGAATAAATAATCGAATGAATGGAATGGAATGGAATGAATCGAATGGAATGAATGGAATGGAATGGAATGGAATGGAATGAATGAATCAATGAATGAATGAATGAATGAATGAATGAATGAATGAATAATGAATGGAATGGAATGAATGAATGGAATGAATGAATGGAATGAATGAATGAATGGAATGAATGGAATGGAATGAATGAATGGAATGGAATGGAATGAATGAATGAATGAATGAATGGAATGGAATGGAATGAATGAATGGAATGGAATGGAATGGAATGAATGGAATGGAATGAATGGAATGGAATGGAATGGAATGGAATGAATGAATGGAATGGAATGAATGGAATGAATGGAATGAATGAATGAATGGAATGAATGAATGGAATGAATGGAATGGAATGGAATGAATGGAATGGAATGGAATGGAATGAATGGAATGAATGAATGGAATGGAATGGAATGAATGAATGAATGGAATGGAATGAATGGAATGGAATGAATGGAATGAATGAATGAATGGAATGAATGGAATGGAATGAATGGAATGGAATGAATGGAAATGGAATGGAATGAATGAAATGAATGGAATGAATGGAATGGAATGAATGGAATGAATGAATGAATGGAATGAATGGAATGGAATGGAATGGAATGGAATGGAATGAATGGAATGAATGGAATGGAATGGAATGGAATGAATGAATGAATGAATGGAATGAATGAATGGAATGGAAAATGAATGAATGGAATGTCAATACATTGTCAATGAATGAATGAATGAATGGAAATGAATGAATGAAGAATTGTCGAATGGAATGAATGAATGAATGAAGAATGAATGAATGGAATGAATGGAATGGAATGGAATGAATGGAAGGAATGGAATGAATGAATGGAATGAATGGAATGGAATGAATGAATGAAGGAATGGAATGAATGAATGGAATGAATGAATGAATGAATGGAATGGAATGGAATGAAATGAATGAATGAAATGGAATGAATGAATGAAATGAATGAAGGAATGGAATGAATGAATGAATGGAATGAATGAATGGAATGAATGGAATGAATGGAATGAATGAATGAATGGAATGAATGAATGAATGGAATGGAATGAATGGAATGGAATGAATGAATGAAGGAATGAAATGAATGGAATGAATGGAATGAATGGAAATGGTCGGAATGAATGGAATGAAGGAATGAATGAAAGAATGAAAGAATGAATGAATGGTTGTTGTTGTTGTTGTTGTTGTTGTTGTTGTTGTTGTTGTTGTTGTTGTTGTTGTTGTTGTTGTTGTTGTTGTTGTTGTTGTTGTTGTTGTTGTTGTTGTTGTTGCTGTTGTTGTTGTTGTTGTTGTTGTTGCTGTTGCTGTTGTTGTTGTTGTTGAAGAACGTCGTCATTGATTGTCATTGTTGTTGTTATTATTGTTATACCGTTATTGTTGTTTGTTTGTTGTCAAGTTATCAATATTAAATGGTTATTATTGTTATTATTGTAAATGTCGGTCATTATTATCGGTTGTCATTAAATGGTTAATGCTTCAAATGTTAAATGGTTGTTTGTTAAATGGTTAAATTGTTTGTTATTATTAAAATTGTTGTTGTTATTATTATTAAATGGCGCCAAATGGTTAAATGGTTAAATGTTATTATAAATGGTTGAATGGTTAAATGGTTGAATGGTGCATTAATGGTTAAATGGTTGTATTAATGGTTGAATGGTTAATGGTTAGAATGAAATAATGGAATGGTTAAATGAAAGAATTAAGAATGAAAGAATGAATGAAAGAATGGAATGGTTGAATGAAAAGAATGAATAGAAAAGAATGAAATGGTCGAAATAATGAAAGAATGAATGAAAATGAATGAATGAAAGAATGAAAAGAATGGAAAAGAATGGAAAAAGAATGAAATGAATGGGAATGAAATGGCGAATGAAATGGTTGAATGAAAGAATGAATGGAATGAATGGTTGAATGAATGAATAATGGAATCGAATGAAAGAATCGAATGAAAGAATTAATGGAATGCGAATGGAATGAAAAGAATGGAATGAAAGAATGAATGGAAAGAATGGAATGAAAGAATGAAAATGGAAAGAATGGAATGAGCAGAATGGAATGGTTAATGAATGGAAGAATGAATGAACGAATGAATGAAAGAATGAATGAGAATGAATGGAATGAATGAATGGATATCGAATACAATGGAATGAATGAAAAATGAATGAACGAATGGTAATATTAATGAATGAAATGTGAATGAATGGTTAATGAATGAAAATGGTCGAATGAATGGTTATCGAATGAATCGAATGAAGAATGAATGAATAAATGAATAATGCACGAATGGAATGAAAAGAATGGAATGGTTAATGAATGGAATTAAGAATGAATGGAAAATGAATGAATGAAATGGTTATAATGAATGGAATGAATGGAATGAATGGAAGAATGGAATGAAGAATTAATGAATGGTTAATGAATGAATAATGGTAATGGAGAATGGAATGGCGAATGGAATGGTAAATGAATGGAATGAATGGAATGAATGAATGGAATGAAGAATGAATGGAATGGAATGAATGGAATGAATGAAGAATGAATGGAATGAATGAATAGAATGAATGAATGGAAGAATGGTTAATGAATGAATGGAATGAATGGAATGAATGGAATGAATAAATGGAATGAGAATAATGAATGGAAGAATGGAAAGAATGGAATGAGAATGGAATGAATGGAAAGAATGAATGAATGGAACAATGGAATGAAGGAAGAATGAACATGGAAGAATGGAAGAATGGAAGAATGGAACAGAATGAATGGGAATGGAATGAGCTGGGAAGAATGGAACAGGAATAAATGAATGGAAGAATGGGAATAATGGAATGAACTGTGAAGAATGGAATAGGCTGGGAAGAATGGAACAGGCCGGGAAGAATGGGAAGAAAGGGAAGAAGAATGAACAGGGCCGAACTAATGGAACAGGCTGGAAGAATGGAACATGCCGGAAGAATGGAAACAGGCGGGAATAATGAATGAGGCTGGGAACAATGAAACAGGCTGGGAATAATGAACAGAGGCTGGAAGAATGGAAGAGCGGGAATAATGGAACAGGCTGGGAATAATGGAATATGGAACAGCCGGGAAGAATGGGAAAACAGGCTGGGAAATAATGGAACAGGCTGGGAAATAATGGAACAGGCTGGGAAGAATGAAATAGCTGGGAATAATGGAATAATGAAATAGTGCTGGGAATAATGGAAGAGGCTGGGAAGAATGGAACAGGAAGAAGGAAGAATGAGCGGGAAGAATGGAACAGGCTGGGAAGAATGAAACAGGCTGGGAAGAATAGAATGAAAGGAAGAATGAACAGGTTGGGAAGAATGAAATAGGCTGGGAAGAATGGAACAGGCCGAATGGAAGAAAGGGTGAAGAATGAAGAACAGGGGAATAATGAAACAGGCTGGGAAGAATGAAAGAAAGGGGAAGAATGGAAGAAAGGGGAAGAAGGAAGAAAGCTGGGAAGAATAGAAGAATAGGAAGAAGGGAAGAATGAAGAACAGGGGAAGAAGGAAGAAAGGAAGAAGGAAGAAATATGGGAAGGAATAGAAAGGGGAAGAATGGGAAGAAAGGGAAGAAGGAAGAAAGGGGAAGAATGGAAGAAAGGGGAAGAAGGAAGAAAGAGGGAAGAAGGAAGAAAGGGAAGAAGGAAGAAAGGGGAAGAAGGAAGAAAGGGGAAGAAGGAAGAAAGGGGAAGAAGGAAGAAAGGGGAAGAAGGAAGAGAGGGGAAGAAGGAAGAGAGGGAAGAAGGAAGAGAGGGAAGAAGGAAGAGAGGGAAGAAGGAAGAGAGGGAAGAAGGAAGAGAGGGAAGAAGAAGGAAGAGAGGGGAAGAAGGAAGAGAGGGAAGAAGGAAGAGAGGGAAGAAGGAAGAGAGGGAAGAAGGAAGAGAGGGAAGAAGGAAGAGAGGGGAAGAAGGAAGAGAGGGAAGAAGGAAGAGAGGGAAGAAGGAAGAGAGGGAAGAAGGAAGAGAGGGAAGAAGGAAGAGAGGGAAGAAGGAAGAGAGGGAAGAATGGGAAGAGAGGGAAGAAGGAAGAGAGGGAAGAAGGAAGAGAGGGAAGAAGGAAGAGAGGGGAAGAAGGAAGAGAGGGAAGAAGGAAGAGAGGGAAGAAGGAAGAGAGGAAGAAGGAAGAGAGGGAAGAAGGAAGAGAGGGAAGAAGGAAGAGAGGAGAGGGAAGAAGGAAGAGAGGAAGAATGAAAGAGAGAGGAATAATAAAGAGAGGAAGAGGAAAGAAAATGGAAAGAAATAAAGAGAGGGAAGAAGGAAGAGGGGAAGAAGGAAGAGAGGGAAGAAGGAAGAGAGGGGAAGAAGGAAGAGAGGGGGAAGAAGGAAGAGAGAGGGGAAGAAGGAAGAGAGGGAAGAAGGAAGAGAGGGGAAGAAGGAAGAGAGGGAAGAAGGAAGAGAGGGGAAGAAGGAAGAGAGGGGAAGAAGGAAGAGAGGGGAAGAAGGAAGAGAGGGAAGAAGGAAGAGAGGGAAGAAGGAAGAGAGGGAAGAAGGAAGAGAGGGAAGAAGGAAGAGAGGGGAAGAAGGAAGAGAGGGAAGGAGGAAGAGAGGGAAGGAGGAAGAGAGGGAAGGAGGAAGAGAGGGGAAGGAGGAAGAGAGGGAAGGAGGAAGAGAGGGAAGGAGGAAGAGAGGGAAGGAGGAAGAGAGGGAAGGAGGAAGAGAGGGGAAGGAGGAAGAGAGGGAAGGAGGAAGAGAGGGAAGGAGGAAGAGAGGGGAAGAAGGAAGAGGAGGGAAGGAGGAAGAGAGGGGAAGAAGGAAGAGAGGGAAGAAGGAAGAGAGGGAAGAAGGAAGAGAGGGAAGAAGGAAGAGAGGGAAGAAGGAAGAGAGGGGGAAGAAGGAAGAGAGGGAAGAAGGAAGAGAGGGAAGAAGGGAAGAGAGGGAAGAAGGAAGAGAGGGAAGAAGGAAGAGAGGGAAGAAAGAAGAGAGGGAAGAAGGAAGAGAGGGAAGAAGGAAGAGAAAAGAGAAAAAAGAAAGAAGAGAGAAGAATTGTTGTTGTTGTTGTTGTTGTTGTTGAAAGAAAGAAAGAAAGAAAGAAAGAAAGAAAGAAAGAAAGAAAGAAAGAAAGAAAGAAAGGGGGAGAGGAGTTAAAGGTACGGTCAAGCCTCAGAATCATTTTCCAGTCTTGCTTCGGATTTTAGAGAGATAGGGAGATTTGAACGTTGAGAAGTTCGCGGACGAGTTGTCTCGTGCCAAATTATTCGCTGCCATCGTTTTGGGACAGGCCGCAATACTAGGCGAGACCGAAAACAAATGGAACAGAATAGATGCGAGTCTCTTCCCTTCTGAGATCGAAAACTTGTCGATAGGCGTGCCGCATTTTTGCTTTCCCGGGGGTGTGGCCGACTTTTTTCCGAACCTCTCCTCACTTATTCGAGCCAGATAAGATTTTGGGCATGGTTTTTTTCCGCTATAAACGGCGGCCGGGTAGGCGTGAGAGAGCACCAAACTAAAGGACGATCTAGAGAGAAAGAGTGTTAATAAGAGATAGCTGTCTCATAATCCCATCATCTCATTGTCTTTCCGCTTGCCAGAATTCCCGCCAAGCAGCGTGCCCCCCCCAAAAAAAAAAATTGACACCGATAATTCGTCCGACAATACAATACGAAGTCAACTTTTTTCAGTTTGTCGTGTACGCTGGGTATTTTGCCGTCGTCAGTACTCTATTCGCAGTAACTTTTGTCCACTCGACGTTGAAGAAAAACTGCGGACGACCGAATGCGCAACAACCAACATAGATGTAGATTTTCGCAAATAATGTACTTATCGGAGGTAGTATGGGTACCTATTGATGTGTAGAGGAGAAACGCTTTACAGGCAGTATTCACGATCATTGTCGTCTTCGAGTTTCACACTTGGAGCAAAAAAAAACACGCTGAAATGCCTTACTTCAGTGAAACGGTTATCTGTCCTGGACGAGTTGTTCGGTAGGATCAGCGAGTTATCGTTAGTTGCAACCGGTCATTAATGGAGTCAGTCAGAAATGGAAAATATTATTTGAAACAGTGTCAGAGTTTAAAGGAAAAAATGAAGCCGCAGAGAGTTACAGCACTTTGGATACCTCTTTTGCGTTATTTGTAATTTCGTCGTCATTCAAGCTCTACCCGGGACCAAGTAATCATTTTAGCAAATAATCTCATTGTTATAAACACTGCCTCCGAGGAAAATTCCTGTTGGCTTTTCTTCTAGACTCTTAAGAGCAGTAGATTGCTGTTGTAGTTCAGAGATAGTTATCTTCAGTCCAATGTTGTCCGTGCACTCATTTGTTGCAATATCATACTGTAATGCAAATACGGGTTTCTAGGAGAATACGTGCAAATAAAAGGTATCAGCTAACAAGTTATATGTTAAGATGATGTTTTTTCTAATGAATTCACTCTGAGCGAAAATCCACTGACCACCCTCACAGCCAGAGCCACCGTTTTTTCAAGTCATATTAACCTCGTTTGTGCCTTTCTCTCTCATTGTTCGATATCGTCAATCTCTTTATGAGGGGAAGCCGCAATGCTGCTATGATAGCTTCGTCATGAAAGCTGAGCGGTTGTGTTTGAGAAAACACAATGGTAAAAATGGAGAGACAACCGCAACGCTCCCAAGATAGCGAGGTATTACAGTTGACCGCAATGTTAAAAGGACATGGAGCGGTTGCGGACTCACACTGAAGCTACGGTAGAATCTGGCACTTTGCCAGATTTTGTCATCGATCGGCGCCAAGCGTCGTCTCTCAGCTCACGAGAATATCAGCTGTGGCGCCGATCGATGACGAAATCTGGCGAAGTGCCAGATTCTACTGTAGTTTTAGCGCGAGTCCGCAACCGCACCATGTCCTTTTGACATTGCGGTCAACTGTAGCTGCATGGCGGCTTCCAAGAGATAAGAGACAAACTATGTATATATGTTCTCTCTGTATTCTAGTGATATACCAAAATTTCTACAAAAGGACTGGAAGTCGTTTTGTCTTGCGAGCGCACGGAAAGTTTTCAAATTTCAACAATGTCAAGGCGGCGGAAAACAGCTGACTGCTGAGGTTGTCGGAGAACTTGGTCCCTCCAGGCCGCTGTGATGTCACAATCCGCTGTTTCACCACCCTAACTCCACAACTACCCAGTATTTCTTCCCCCTTCCATAACCTAGGGGGTAAACGGTTTACGAGCTCAATATTCCATGCGAATTCTGACTTCAAAGTGAGCCAGAGCGCCTGAAATCGCTGCGGGTATGAGTTCTAATAAAACCGACTGCAACTGTATCTACTCAGTATGCTCATTTATTCTTTTTATCTTCGTCATTCTATGTAAGTTCTCTTATGTAGAAATTACCCTAACGATTACTCAGACAAACCATCGCTTGGAGCGACACCGGCTCCTCCCAATTATGACGTCATCGCCCGGACATCGGCCCAGGGCGAATTGGCACTGCGGTACCTGTCCGGTGCCAGTTCGCCCCTCGGCCGCTGTCCGGTCGCTCTCGGGGCGACAGCGGTACCAACACCAGAGATAGTGATAAACTGTGGGACCTCACTGACAGTGCGCCGGACGCCGGACAAAGTGTGCGGGACCTAAATGGGAATACGTCAGACGCCGTAAAACATATGCGGGACCCAAGAGGGAGTGTGTCAGGCGCCATAAGAAGTGTGCGGGACCAAAATAGGAATACATCAGACGCCGTGAAAAAGTGTGCAGGATGACATGAATTGTTTGCAGGCCAAGCCGAGCCGTCACGGCGCCCCTTGCACAATCGGTTTCCGTTTTTTTCCCTTGTCTTTTCACTTTCTGTGATTACTCAGGCAGGCATATCGGATTACCTGGCGAATTTCTGTCTTCTTTCGCCTCCCCGAATACAACCAGTGGGATTTTTCCGAGCTTGAGATCGGTACCCATCATCCGAGAAGCCCATCATCCGAGTTGAAGAAGGCGTGGTACAGTGGCAGGCATGAAAAAACATGGTAAAGCAAATTACCACGTCCTAATGTGTTTATCACATGCACAGCCGGTATAAAAGGTGCCTCATCTCACTCGAGTCCTCATTCGGCATTCTGATGCCGGCAATGGAAGGTGACTTGGAGTCTCTCTCGGGAGGCCAGCATTTTTTTGGACGCTGGGAAATACGGGATCCTCACAGGTGGGGGGATGGGGGGAGGGTGGTGGGGAGGGGGTGGTTTTCGCCGCGGCCCGCAGGAAGGGTGGTTCCTCACCGCAGACCTCGGCGAAGGTTACGCCCTTGTTACGGACCCAGGCGGGGATTTTTCTGCCGTGGACCGCGACATTCACGTATCTCTTGAGAAGAGGTGGATATAAAGAAAAACTAGGGTGAAATTTCGAAAATCGCCCGGATAGCCACCGCAGTGCCAAGTGCGACTGAATATCGCTCCGAGCGGGACTGCTGTGGCCCGAGTAAACGGCTAATTTTTGCTCGGAGCGGAGAGACAGCGTCGCTCGAGTCGCTCTCCGATCTCGCTCCGAGCGATGGTTTGCCTGAGTAGTTGTGAGATTTTGGTTTCCATGAGTGAAGATTTGAGCCCGTTTCGGGAATAAGAACGTAAAGGCCAACCGAACAGAGGTCGACACGACGCGGTCGCGTCGCGGCTTTAGTGCAGTTCGATTGGAGCGCGGTTTTCTCATCGCGTTCTTGTCGTCTCGTAACCAGAGGTGTGCGTGAATGAAATTTCAAATTTCGTAAACCGTAAAACGTAGTTACGATGAAACCACCGTAAATCGTAAATCGTAAACAGCAAATGATAACATTATCCACTAAAAAATATTATTTCTATGGTCAAACAAGAATTTGAATACCTTTTTTCAATATAAGATGAAAAAATTGTTTCTGGAGTTTGTTGCTTTCTGAGTTCCTAATTCATTTAGGAGTACAGTAGGGGAAAACATTTTTGCAGATTCGAGTTTCAGCGAAGCTAGCATGTTTGTCACAAAAAACCGCTTCCTAATTTTTATCACTTTGTGTTTTTTGGCTGCCATAGCTAGAGAAAATAGTGGAAGGGCCTAACAAAACGCTTACATTTGCGGGGGAAAACAGTTTCAAAAAAGCGAAATGAGCGGTCAAGTTCGGAATTACGCCTTTCCTGAGTGTCGGTTTGTTGGGAGCGAAGAACATTTGAGCAAAGAAAACGATTTCGCGCATCAAGCTTTTGAAGTGAGCCACAATCTTTCGCAAACCTACAAACACTTCATCTCTGCCGCGTGTTTATGCAACAGAGGCAAACTAACGCCGACAAGGCATTGAAACTGGTGACTCCAGGGTTTTAAATTCTATCACGGACGAGAGTGCGTGCATGAGTCCATCTTGGAAGGTTGCTGGTTGGGACGAATTAGCGCGAAGGGTTGGCCACTGATTCATAGTTGATTACCTGAACTATGCTTAGCTGCTTTTTCCCTTCAGTGACATGCTGGTTCCATTTCTTCATCTGATCCATCCTCTAATTTATTCCTCGTCCTGTGCTGCTTTTGTCTGTGTGACCTCTGAGTAGACGCAACCTTTTCAAACAGTGGGTCAGGAACACTCTTAGAAGTCATTTAAAGATTTTTCGGTCACGGGAGGGGGTCGCTGCTATGTTGGCTTCTGACACAACGGGTCGCCTCACCATGCACCCATTTCTCGTCCTTTTTCTAGAGGTTACATTTGAAACTATCAAATCTAAGTGTTGTGACTTCGTTGAGGCATATACTACGGAATGGTCGGCTTGACCCTGCCACAGAGGCTGCCATATTCTGCCTTTTTTTAGTTTGTCATAAAGCATTTCCTAAAGATAGTGTCGTCTTAATGTCCCCTCAGGGCTACTGCACATATTTTCTTTGTAAACGTTCGCAAACTCTGAATTGTTGAATGAGGAAATACGGCAGAGCTTCGTAGAAGTGACGTGAGAGGCACATCACCGCGAAATTTCAAAGTCAGTACTGAGCATTATGTAATACTTCATGCAGGCAATGGTGGAGAATTCGTGGCGCATGACTTTTTACCAAGATCGAAATTTCGCCACGAGTTTAGGGTTTTCTCCGTTTTTGACTGATTACCGACTTTCACTCACACTTTTTTCGACCTCCCCTTGAGCCGGTTTTACGAGCAGCAAAGCATAAAAAAGGCATGTAAGTCACTTCTATCTAATCAACGGTTTCCATTTCTTCAAGCAGACGACCAACAGAATGTGATTTTTTGAAATTCCATCGGTTCAGGCTTTTTCCGAATGTGCACTCATTTTCCCCTTTCCAAAATGAGGTCAGCTTTATTCCATGCCTTCATCGCTTCCTAAAATACACTAGTGGCCGTCTCTTGAGCATCGAAAGTGACTCCGGAATTTTGAAATTTGCGAGCAAATCATCGCGGATGACACATCAGCTTTGATAATACGCAGCATTTCAACGCTAGCTCAAATCTTTTCTCAACCATTGAAGCCCCATGAAAACTGTCTTGAGAACGGTGAGGACAGCTTTGAGCATTTGGAGAGCATTGCATCGCAAAAGAACGTAGTCTGTCCGAATGAGACTGGCCGCCCACGCTGTCGGCTGGCGTGTTGATCGGCTCTCGCGAATCTAATTTTCAGACCTGTAAATCGATTGGCATGATTTTAGGACACATGTTAGATAATATCCTGGTCAGCTGTATCCAAGTTGTGGGAAGACTCGTCCGAAAATGCCTCCGAAACGGCAGCTTGATACATTTACCGACCACGTGAGCGGACAGTCTCATTCGGACAAACCTTATGCACCTCTCAAAATTGATACTAAAACTGTCGCAGATAAAATACTCGCTTAACCCAGGTTATTCAGTGTAACTTCATAGTTGAAGCCTACTAGAAGTCGTGCTAGTCATCGACGTTGCTTGCTTATCGCCTAAAATAATAAGAAAAAAACAGCTTTAAAGAAAACTGAATAAAACTTCTTCCCCCCCCTAGTCTATCGCAGGCACACCAGTGTCCTGGCCAGTAGGCGAAGAAAGAGGCGATGAGGAAACAGCGCTCTAATTGAACTGCACTGAAGCCGCGACGCGACCGCGTCGTGTCGACCTCTGTTCGGTTGGCCTTTACGTTCTTATGTTTCCGGAGAAAGGTTCATTTCCGCTCGGTTCCTTTTCTTTCTTTAGTTCGCTCAAAACCCGTCTTGACGTTCAAGCGTAGATATAAACCTTAAGCAAGTCGCCTTTAAAGTAGTTATTATCGCCTTTGAGGGCTTTGCTTCTGGAAGATTCCGTTTTTTGGTGTACTGTAGGTGCCTTTTGTACCAAAATTGTCATTGCGATTTCAAATGTTCAGATAATTTTGCTTTCCTTGCTTTTGGATGTATTGAAAAACGAGTTGGAAGAGTACTGATTCGGTTGTGACGTATTATGAAATGGTTTCAATTACGTATTGCTATGCATGCACCTTACGTGCTTGGTATAATATAATTTGGGGTTTATGATACCAGCGAGTACTGAACTTACTAGTTCTTTTGTGAAACAGCAAGCTTAGAACTCAGTGCTTCATTCATGAACCAACGAGCTCGAGATGCATGCTTAAAAATAGTGTGCTACAACCCCATCATCCGCCCCACTAGAAAACAGAAACAGTGGGGGTCACCAGTTTAACATGGGCTATTGACCACCCGGTTAGATGTCAACAGAATGGACACGACACGGGTGGTGGCCCCATACTAGCGGGTACTTTACATGAGTATTGACATATTACTCGCGACTTACATAATATACTCCTATCTGCAAAATTGGCCCCATGCTCGAGGACCGAAGCCATCCCGTGGTACCTGGGGGGAATAAAAGACAGCGTCGCTGGCCTTGCGTCCACTCAATCAACAATTGTCCGGGAGGTCACTCCCATGAGTCGAGTCCTTGACCACTCATCCGACATGGCTCATACAAAGCTGTGGGGGATGAGGTAGTCGGAGATCTTTACTTTACGCCTAGCAAGCACTGAGCTCAGCGCTTCATTCATGATTCATGAATAGAGCTCAAGGAAAGTTTTGGGCTTGCTGATTGCTTCCAACGCTTCCAACTTGTTCTTTCATCTCTGAAACAGCAAGTTGGAACCCTGTTCCAACCATGAAGCATCGAGCATGGAGCCTGAAGCTTGGTGCTTCAGAACCTCTGCATGCATTAGAAAATCCATATACCATAACAGATCGCATAGTTAAGCTTCATCCAGCTTAAGAGTAGGTTTCCCGCCACAAAAGTGTTAGTTACTATTATCGTAAAAGTATAGTAGTTTTCCCTCATTTTGAGCCGGTCGAAGTAAGACTAATCTGGACTGTCATTTCAAAATGTCCTTATACTGTTATATTTTGAATTGGCCGCTCCGCTGCTTGCTCCGCCCGGACTCATGTGAGCGAGATATGTCTTATGTCACTTAAGACTCAGAAGTGAGTTGGTTGAAGACTTCACCAGACATACTCGATTACCGCATTGAACTTGATTCAGAACTTCTGAGTTGCTGTTGGTCATAATTTATAATCGTCTCAATTTACTCGTTCACGTGTGAGAGATATGTCACGGGCAACCAATATTTCTCGTCTCAATATATAGCAAACGACGATAATTGAATGGAATGGATGTTGTGTTCAACATATGTACGTGATGATATCTGATAGATAAAGAATGCCACATTCTTTTCTCAGCACTCGAGTCACCTAGTCGGTTCGTGAGTTACATCTACTCAGCGAAAATATGAATGAAGTTCCTTTCAAACTTGTTTCTAATCTAACAACATGTCGTAGCACAGGATATACCCCTATCTTGTATGATCTCTAGCGTTCAGCCGAGAAACAGCCGCGATATATCGGAGAAATAGCCCACCAGGCTCCGCAGCGGCTCCTGGTGGGCTATTTCTCAGCCATTTCGCACCTATTTCCTTAAATATTTAGGGCAACAGACAAGAAATAGCCGCGAAGTCAACAAAAGTAATCAAGACGTGGCCGTTGCTGGCTCCGGGGCCGCCAGCGGTTGAGCGGGGCGTTCAAAAGCTGAGCGAGGTCCATGTACCTCAGAACTGAGTGATTTACCCGACGGAGGTGTTGACATCTAAATCATTACTCTGGATTGCGTCGTATCCAGCATTATCCTGGATAGCATTAGACACTATCCTAGACGGGGGGGGAGGCACTCACAATTCAAGACAGAAATGAAATGAACCACCGACTGGTATGGCTACCAAACGAAGATTCATATAGAGCAGTAGAGCTATAGAGCATTGATTAAAACAATGATTTATACCACTGTCAGGCATCTTTTATCGGAGTTTTTCTTCATTTATATAGCCTAGGTCGCTCATTTTCAGCCGGTCGAAGCAGGGCTTTTCGGGCTTATCATTTCAAAATCTCCTTATCTTTGTTATATTTTGCCATCACCGACCCCTCCGCTGCTTACTCCGTCCGGACTCATCCTAGCAACCTAAGCTATAGTTCAGTTCCGCAATCCCATTCAGTTCTCATTATCACGATCGTAGAAGCGAAGCGGTTGTTTTCGAAAAAAATCAACTAGAATCATTCTAAAAACAACCGCTTCGCTTCTACGATTGTGATAATGAGACTTTGCGGACTGAACGCGATTGCGGAACAGAACTATATATGAATAAGTCTTGGGTGCCGCTCCTCGTCTAGGATGAATGTAGGTATGGGAAGGATGGCTCTCGTATGCAAAATTGTTGATACCCAATTGATAAAGAGTAGGGGTACAAAAGAAGTGGGGAGCGGTGTGTCTTCATTCACACACCGTTCTTCTCCAGGGGTCAGCAGTTGAGGATCTGCCTGGACTAGAATGTACGAGAACAGCAGGGCCGGTTGTGAATATAGAACAAAATCGAAGTTAAAACCTAGAAATTTAAAGAGCCTTGACGGGAATGAGCCATTCTTCGCGAAGCTGCACACCATTCATTTCCCAGCTACTCGCAGTCGTATTGTCACAGTCGTAGATGCTAACACTTTGTTTATCGTGGCACGCGTGCTATTGCCAGCAACTCTCTCCTAGTGTCTGCTGACACTCTCCTCCATTGATTTGTCTGATACGAATGAACATTGCAGCATCTTTTTGTACGACGGCGGCAGGTATATAAGGCAACCAGCCTCGCCAGTCGGCCGTTTGAGGCCAGTCCGAGGAGGTGACCCTGTGTCACGTTTCGGACGTTAATTTTGAAAGTTGAGGGAATCATCCCTATGGCCCATCGCGAGAGAAACCTCCGCGTTGTGGACCGTGGCGAAGATGATGTCCTTGTTGCGGACTGCGGGGAGTTGGCCTCCTTGCTGCTGGCCGTGATAAAGATCATAACCAACACCGGAATAGACGGTGGCAGTCCAAATTCTTTCTTCGTTTGCAGAACAGGCTGTCGATAATGAGTGTTAGAACACCACCATACATTGGCAGGATATGCTGCCGTTGCCAGCAGCTCCTGCTTGCAACGATCGTTAGTACGCCATGTTTGCCCTGGCGAACTAACGCTATTGTGCCGAAGTACTAAGCCCCGACTTTTTGAGAATGAGATCAAATAAGAAACTGAATAGTGAGAAACAACTACGAAAAACAAATGGGGCAGGATATGAAATGGAGATGTAAAAACGAGGCAGGAACTCACAAGAAGAGGTGATAACTCACTGGTGGAGAAAGGTTGCAAGACAATAGACGGCAGTAGCATGGCCATTGTTTTTCTTCTGACATGGAAGGGGAGTCGCGGTCAGGTGAAGTGTGCCACCAAAGTGATCATGGATATGCCAGCAACAGTGGTGTTGAGTATTCGTGGTCATTACAAGCGGACTATCCTGTCAGCAAATGACAAAGATGTTCTGTAATTTCGTAATCTAAGATGCATTTCTAGGCGATTTAGGTTTCACAGGTTCGATCTCGCCAAAGATCAAAATTTTCGCAAGTCTGGGAAACCATTGATATCTGACTGTTATAGAGGAGCATTGTTCACTGTGATATCTCTTGCAATTCACTACACATAATTCACTCGTTAGGTAATTTCCAATATGCGATATCGGCTGAAGCATAAGATTTTTTACGCTCTGAGGGCGCATAGGTGCAGCTACAGACACGGAAACTACAATTAGAATATGACTGCCTGCAACTGAAAACGTACCCAAAATTTCATGGACGCAGCTAGCTTTAAGCCGAAAAGCCCTACATAGGGTAGGCGGAGCCTGTATTCGTGCCCTGAGGGCAAATAGGTGCGGTTTCGTGCATGAAAACCACATTTAGAAATTGGCTGTCCGGATGTAAAAACGCACCCAAAATTTCAAAGACGCAGCTTCAACAGTGCTACAAAGCGTGGGTCCATGAAAATATCGATAGCTTTGAAATAATCACAAGTATTTATCGAAATTTATATCAGTGAGTTTCGCGTTGCTAAAACGTGCGGAATACCTAGTCATGGACCCAGTTAATTGATTTAGTTCTTTTAGCCGGTTCAAAGCGGTCTTTGAAGACCCATTTTTAAGTGTGATGCCATCGATTGTATCACACGTATACTCGGTTTTCAAAGACCGTTTCGAACGGTTAAAAGAACTAAATCAAATAACTGGGTACGTGACTATGTTTTTCGCACGTTTTTGCAACGCGAAACTTCCTAATTAAAATTTCGATCAATACTTGCAAATATTTCACGGCAATCGATTTTTTCATGGACCCCACGCTTTTTAGCGCAGTTCGAATTATAGTTGCGTCTTGCGTTTTCACATCGGGATAGTCAATTACTAAATGTGGTTTTCATGCTCGAAGCTGCACCTTTGTGCCCTCAAGGCATTAACGCAGGTCTCGCCCATCTTATGCACTGCTCTTCGACTTCAAGCTGCGTTTATAAATTTTTGGGTACGTTTTCACAAGAAGGCAGCCATACATGAGGGAAGACATGCGGATTTTCTCGCGGGGGGGGGGCTGAGCAAATTGCCGGATCTAGGAGGGGGGTCGGGCCAAAGTTGGGTTGTGTCATATCTCGCGCCGTAGCCTGGGCTCTATCAAAATGGCTAATAGCACCAATCTGACAAGTGTTCTGTTACAGTTCCGTGCTGTGAACACGCGACAAAAAGAAGTATGATCGACCCTCAACGAAAGAATCAGCAGAAATTTAAGGAGGTGACGAAAATGATTGCCGAGCTTCAACTCCGCAGGAAGGTAATTTCAGTTTTGGATAATAAAAATCAAATTCGTCTCTCGAGAGAATGTTAGAATCCAGAATTTTCTAGCGAAGGGAACATCCCGTTGACGGTTTGCATAGAATTTGCGAGAGAAATATTTGTGATCAGGATAGAGTTGAAGTTTTTGAACTTTGGTTCGAGAATAAGGATAGATACGATAGCTGCTGGGATAGTCTCGGCGAAAATAATATTTCCGCGGAATATTATGAAGCCGATCGATCGCAGTGGTTGTTGCTTTTACCACATATGTATGCCTAACACACAGAAGGCCGGCGGTTCGAGCCCGCCCGAGATCAAAGTTTTGTTTTTTGAAATTTAATTTGAATACAAAGACACTATACAGTTGTTGAAACCCGTGGAAATCAAAGCTGCTCAGCTTTTGCATTTAAATAAGTATAAATATGAGTGTTGGTGGAAAGCGTAGCCTTCGTGAGAATAATATTCTCGCGGAGGTATGTAGCCGAGACAAGTGCCACCGCATCAAGATCTCGTGGTGTAGTGGTTATCACATCTGTCTAACACACAGAAGGCCGGCGGTTCGAGCCCGCCCGAGATCAAAGTTTTGTTTTTTTGAAATTTATTTTAATACAAAGACAATATACAACTGTTGAAACCCGTGGAAATCAAAGTTTCTCAGCTTTTGCATTCAAGTAAGTATAAATGTGAGTGTTGGTGGAATGCGTAGCCTTCGTGAGAATAATATTCTCGCGGAGGTATGTAGCCGAGACAAGTGCCACCGCATCAAGATCTCGTGGTGTAGTGGTTATCACATCTGTCTAACACACAGAAGGCCGGCGGTTCGAGCCCGCCCGAGATCAAAGTTTTGTTTTTTTGAAATTTAATTTTAATACAAAGACAATATACAACTGTTGAAACCCGTGGAAATCAAAGTTTCTCAGCTTTTGCATTCAAGTAAGTATAAATGTGAGTGTTGGTGGAATGCGTAGCCTTCGTGAGAATAATATTCTCGCGGAGGTATGTAGCCGAGACAAGTGCCACCGCATCAAGATCTCGTGGTGTAGTGGTTATCACATCTGTCTAACACACAGAAGGCCGGCGGTTCGAGCCCGCCCGAGATCAAAGTTTTGTTTTTTGAAATTTAATTTGAATACAAAGACACCAGTTGTTTAAACCCGTGGAAATCAAAGCTGCTCAGCTTTTGCATTTAAATAAGTATAAATATGAGTGTTGGTGGAAAGCGTAGCCTTCGTGAGAATAATATTCTCGCGGAGGTATGTAGCCGAGACAAATGCCACCGCATCAAGATCTCGTGGTGTAGTGGTTATCACATCTGTCTAACACACAGAAGGCCGGCGGTTCGAGCCCGCCCGAGATTAAAGTTTTGTTTTTTTGAAATTTAATTTTAATACAAAGACAATATACAACTGTTGAAACCCGTGGAAATCAAAGTTTCTCAGCTTTTGCATATAAATAAGTATAAATATGAGTGTTGGTGGAATGCGTAGCCTTCGTGAGAATAATATTCTCGCGGAGGTATGTAGCCGAGACAATTGCCACCGCATCAAGATCTCGTGGTGTAGTGGTTATCACATCTGTCTAACACACAGAAGGCCGGCGGTTCGAGCCCGCCCGAGATCAAGGTTTTGTTTTTTTGAAATTTAATTTTAATACAAAGACAATATACAACTGTTGAAACCCGTGGAAATCAAAGTTTGTCAGCTTTTGCATTTAAATAAGTATAAATATGAGTGTTGGTGGAATGCGTAGCCTTCGTGAGAATAATATTCTCGCGGAGGTATGTAGCCGAGACAATTGCCACCGCATCAAGATCTCGTGGTGTAGTGGTTATCACATCTGTCTAACACACAGAAGGCCGGCGGTTCGAGCCCGCCCGAGATCAAAGTTTTGTTTTTTTGAAATTTAATTTTAATACAAAGACAATATACAACTGTTTAAACCCGTGGAAATCAAAGCTGCTCAGCTTTTGCATTTAAATAAGTATAAATATGAGTGTTGGTGGAAAGCGTAGCCTTCGTAAGAATAATATTCTCGCGGAGGTATGTAGCCGAGACAAGTGCCACCGCATCAAGATCTCGTGGTGTAGTGGTTATCACATCTGTCTAACACACAGAAGGCCGGCGGTTCGAGCCCGCCCGAGATCAAAGTTTTGTTTTTTTGAAATTTAATCTTAATACAAAGACAATATACAACTGTTGAAACCCGTGGAAATCAAAGTTTCTCAGCTTTTGCATTTAAATAAGTATAAATATGAGTGTTGGTGGAATGCGTAGCCTTCGTGAGAATAATATTCTCGCGGAGGTGTGTAGCCGAGACAATTGCCACCGCATCAAGATCTCGTGGTGTAGTGGTTATCACATCTGTCTAACACACAGAAGGCCGGCGGTTCGAGCCCGCCCGAGATCAAGGTTTTGTTTTTTTGAAATTTAATTTAAATACAAAGACAATATACAACTGTTGAAACCCGTGGAAATCAAAGTTTCTCGGCTTTTGCATTTAAATAAGTATAAATATGAGTGTTGGTGGAATGCGTAGCCTTCGTGAGAATAATATTCTCGCGGAGGTGTGTAGACGAGACAATTGCCACCGCATCAAGATCTCGTGGTGTAGTGGTTATCACATCTGTCTAACACACAGAAGGCCGGCGGTTCGAGCCCGACCGAGATCAAAGTTTTGTTTTTTTGAAATTTAATTTTAATACAAAGACAATATACAACTGTTGAAACCCGTGGAAATCAAAGTTTGTCAGCTTTTGCATTTAAATAAGTATAAATATGAGTGTTGGTGGAAAGCGTAGCCTTCGTAAGAATAATATTCTCGCGGAGGTATGTAGCCGAGACAAGTGCCACCGCATCAAGATCTCGTGGTGTAGTGGTTATCACATCTGTCTAACACACAGAAGGCCGGCGGTTCGAGCCCGCCCGAGATCAAAGTTTTGTTTTTTTGAAATTTAATTTTAATACAAAGACAATATACAACTGTTGAAACCCGTGGAAATCAAAGTTTCTCAGCTTTTGCATTTAAATAAGTATAAATATGAGTGTTGGTGGAATGCGTAGCCTTCGTGAGAATAATATTCTCGCGGAGGTGTGTAGTAGCCGAGACAATTGCCACCGCATCAAGATCTCGTGGTGTAGTGGTTATCACATCTGTCTAACACACAGAAGGCCGGCGGTTCGAGCCCGCCCGAGATCAAGGTTTTGTTTTTTTGAAATTTAATTTAAATACAAAGACAATATACAACTGTTGAAACCCGTGGAAATCAAAGTTTCTCAGCTTTTGCATTTAAATAAGTATAAATATGAGTGTTGGTGGAATGCGTAGCCTTCGTGAGAATAATATTCTCGCGGAGGTGTGTAGCCGAGACAATTGCCACCGCATCAAGATCTCGTGGTGTAGTGGTTATCACATCTGTCTAACACACAGAAGGCCGGCGGTTCGAGCCCGACCGAGATCAAAGTTTTGTTTTTTTGAAATTTAATTTTAATACAAAGACAATATACAACTGTTGAAACCCGTGGAAATCAAAGTTTGTCAGCTTTTGCATTTAAATAAGTATAAATATGAGTGTTGGTGGAATGCGTAGCCTTCGTGAGAATAATATTCTCGCGGAGGTATGTAGCCGAGACAATTGCCACCGCATCAAGATCTCGTGGTGTAGTGGTTATCACATCTGTCTAACACACAGAAGGCCGGCGGTTCGAGCCCGCCCGAGATCAAAGTTTTGTTTTTTGAAATTTAATTTGAATACAAAGACAATATACAACTGTTGAAACCCGTGGAAATCAAAGTTTCTCAGCTTTTGCATTTAAATAAGTATAAATATGAGTGTTGGTGGAATGCGTAGCCTTCGTGAGAATAATATTCTCGCGGAGGTGGGTAGCCGAGACAATTGCCACCGCATCAAGATCTCGTGGTGTAGCGGTTATCACATCTGTTCAACACACAGGAGGCCGGCGATTCGGACCCGCATGAGATCAAGGTTTTGTTTTTGAAATTTAATTTAAATACAAAGACAATATACAACTGTTGAAACCCGTGGAAATCAAAGTTTCTCAGCTTTTGCATTTAAATAAGTATAAATATGAGTGTTGGTGGAATGCGTAGCCTTCGTGAGAATAATATTCTCGCGGAGGTGTGTAGCCGAGACAATTGCCACCGCATCAAGATCTCGTGGTGTAGTGGTTATCACATCTGTCTAACACACAGAAGGCCGGCGGTTCGAGCCCGCCCGAGATCAAGGTTTTTTTTTTAAATTTAATTTGAATACCAAGACAATATACAGTTGTTGAAACCCGTGGAAATCAAAGTTTCTCAGCTTTTGCATTTAAATAAGTATAAATATGAGTGTTGGTGGAATGCGTAGCCTTCGTGAGAATAATATTCTCGCGGAGGTGTGTAGCCGAGACAATTGCCACCGCATCAAGATCTCGTGGTGTAGTGGTTATCACATCTGTCTAACACACAGAAGGCCGGCGGTTCGAGCCCGCCCGAGATCAAGGTTTTGTTTTTTAAAATTTAATTTGAATACCAAGACAATATACAGTTGTTGAAACCCGTGGAAATCAAAGTTTCTCAGCTTTTGCATTCAAGTAAGTATTAAATGTGAGTGTTGGTGGAATGCGTAGCCTTCGTGAGAATAATATTCTCGCGGAGGTGTGTAGCCGAGACAATTGCCACCGCATCAAGATCTCGTGGTGTAGTGGTTATCACATCTGTCTAACACACAGAAGGCCGGCGGTTCGAGCCCGCCCGAGATCAAGGTTTTGTTTTTTAAAATTTAATTTGAATACCAAGACAATATACAGTTGTTGAAACCCGTGGAAATCAAAGTTTCTCAGCTTTTGCATTTAAATAAGTATAAATATGAGTGTTGGTGGAATGCGTAGCCTTCGTGAGAATAATATTCTCGCGGAGGTGTGTAGCCGAGACAATTGCCACCGCATCAAGATCTCGTGGTGTAGTGGTTATCACATCTGTCTAACACACAGAAGGCCGGCGGATCGAGCCCGCCCGAGATCAAAGTTTTGTTTTTTAAAATTTAATTTCAATTCAAAGACAATATACAACTGTTGAAAACCGTGGAAATCAAAGTTTCTCAGCTTTTGCATTTAAATAAGTATAAATATGAGTGTTGGTGGAATGCGTAGCCTTCGTGAGAATAATACTCTCGCGGAGGTGTGTAGCCGAGACAATTGCCACCGCATCAAGATCTCGTGGTGTAGTGGTTATCACATCTGTCTAACACACAGAAGGCCGGCGGTTCGAGCCCGCCCGAGATCAAAGTTTTGTTTTTTTGAAATTTAATTTTAATACAAAGACAATATACAACTGTTGAAACCCGTGGAAATCAAAGTTTGTCAGCTTTTGCATTTAAATAAGTATAAATATGAGTGTTGGTGGAATGCGTAGCCTTCGTGAGAATAATATTCTCGCGGAGGTATGTAGCCGAGACAATTGCCACCGCATCAAGATCTCGTGGTGTAGTGGTTATCACATCTGTCTAACACACAGAAGGCCGGCGGTTCGAGCCCGCCCGAGATCAAAGTTTTGTTTTTTTGAAATTTAATTTTAATACAAAGACAATATACAACTGTTGAAAACCGTGGAAATCAAAGTTTCTCAGCTTTTGCATTTAAATAAGTATAAATATGAGTGTTGGTGGAATGCGTAGCCTTCGTGAGAATAATATTCTCGCGGAGGTGTGTAGCCGAGACAATTGCCACCGCATCAAGATCTCGTGGTGTAGTGGTTATCACATCTGTCTAACACACAGAAGGCCGGCGGTTCGAGCCCGCCCGAGATCAAGGTTTTGTTTTTTTGAAATTTAATTTAAATACAAAGACAATATACAACTGTTGAAACCCGTGGAAATCAAAGTTTCTCAGCTTTTGCATTCAAGTAAGTATAAATGTGAGTGTTGGTGGAATGCGTAGCCTTCGTGAGAATAATATTCTCGCGGAGGTGTGTAGCCGAGACAATTGCCACCGCATCAAGATCTCGTGGTGTAGTGGTTATCACATCTGTCTAACACACAGAAGGCCGGCGGTTCGAGCCCGCCCGAGATCAAAGTTTTGTTTTTTAAAATTTAATTTCAATACAAAGACAATATACAACTGTTGAAAACCGCGCAAATCAAAGTTTCTCAGCTTTTGCATTTAAATAAGTATAAATATGAGTGTTAGTGGAATGCGTAGCCTTCGTGAGAATAATATTCTCGCGGAGGTGTGCAGCCGAGACAATTGCCACCGCATCAAGATCTCGTGGTGTAGTGGTTATCACATCTGTCTAACACACAGAAGGCCGGCGGTTCGAGCCCGCCCGAGATCAAAGTTTTGTTTTTTTGAAATTTAATTTTAATACAAAGACACTATACAGTTGTTGAAACCCGTGGAAATCAAAGCTGCTCAGCTTTTGCATTTAAATAAGTATAAATATGAGTGTTGGTGGAAAGCGTAGCCTTCGTGAGAATAATATTCTCGCGGAGGTATGTAGCCGAGACAAGTGCCACCGCATCAAGATCTCGTGGTGTAGTGGTTATCACATCTGTCTAACACACAGAAGGCCGGCGGTTCGAGCCCGCCCGAGATCAAAGTCTCGTTTTTTGAAATTTAATTTGAATACAAAGACACTATACAGTTGTTTAAACCCGTGGAAATCAAAGCTGCTCAGCTTTTGCATTTAAATAAGTATAAATATGAGTGGTTGTGGAAAGCGTAGCCTTCGTGAGAATAATATTCTCGCGGAGTGTATGTAGCCGAGACAAGTGCCACCGCATCAAGATCTCGTGGTGTAGTGGTTATCACATCTGTCTAACACACAGAAGGCCGGCGGTTCGAGCCCGCCCGAGATCAAAGTTTTGTTTTTTTTGAAATTTAATTTGAATACAAAGACAATATACAACTGTTGAAACCCGTGGAAATCAAAGTTTCTCAGCTTTTGCATTTAAATAAGTATAAATATGAGTGTTGGTGGAATGCGTAGCCTTCGTGAGAATAATATTCTCGCGGAGGTATGTAGCCGAGACAAGTGCCACCGCATCAAGATCTCGTGGTGTAGTGGTTATCACATCTGTCTAACACACAGAAGGCCGGCGGTTCGAGCCCGCCCGAGATCAAAGTTTTGTTTTTTTGAAATTTAATTTGAATACAAAGACAATATACAACTGTTGAAACCCGTGGAAATCAAAGTTTCTCAGCTTTTGCATTTAAATAAGTATAAATATGAGTGTTGGTGGAATGCGTAGCCTTCGTGAGAATAATATTCTCGCGGAGGTATGTAGCCGAGACAAGTGCCACCGCATCAAGATCTCGTGGTGTAGTGGTTATCACATCTGTCTAACACACAGAAGGCCGGCGGTTCGAGCCCGCCCGAGATCAAAGTTTTGTTTTTTTTTGAAATTTAATTTGAATACAAAGACAATATACAGTTGTTTAAACCCGTGGAAATCAAAGCTGCTCAGCTTTTGCATTTAAATAAGTATAAATATGAGTGTTGGTGGAATGCGTAGCCTTCGTGAGAATAATATTCTCGCGGAGGTATGTAGCCGAGACAAGTGCCACCGCATCAAGATCTCGTGGTGTGGTGGTTATCACATCTGTCTAACACACAGAAGGCCCGGCGGTTCGAGCCCGCCCGAGATCAAAGTTTTGTTTTTTAAAATTTAATTTGAATACAAAGACAATATACAGTTGTTGATACCCGTGGAAACCAATGTTTCTCAGCTTTTGCATTTAAATAAGTACAAATATGAGTGTTGGTGGAATGCGTAGCCTTCGTGAGAATAATATTCTCGCGGAGGTATGTAGCCGAGACAAGTGCCACCGCATCAAGATCTCGTGGTGTAGTGGTTATCACATCTGTCTAACACACAGAAGGCCGGCGGTTCGAGCCCGCCCGAGATCAAAGTTTTGTTTTTTGAAATTTAATTTGAATACAAAGACAATATACAGTTGTTGAAACCTGTGGAAATCAAAGTTTCTCAGCTTTTGCGTTTAAATAAGTATAAATATGAGTGTTGGTGGAATGCGTAGCCTTCGTGAGAATAACATTCTCGCGGAGGTATGTAGCCGAGACAAGTGCCACCGCATCAAGATCTCGTGGTGTAGTGGTTATCACATCTGTCTAACACACAGAAGGCCGGCGGTTCGAGCCCGCCCGAGATCAAAGTTTTGTTTTTTGAAATTTAATTTGAATACAAAGACAATATACAACTGTTGAAACCCGTGGAAATCAAAGTTTCTCAGCTTTTGCATTTAAATAAGTATAAATATGAGTGTTGGTGGAATGCGTAGCCTTCGTGAGAATAATATTCTCGCGGAGGTATGTAGCCGAGACAAGTGCCACCGCATCAAGATCTCGTGGTGTAGTGGTTATCACATCTGTCTAACACACAGAAGGCCGGCGGTTCGAGCCCGCCCGAGATCAAAGTTTTGTTTTTTGAAATTTAATTTGAATACAAAGACACTATACAGTTGTTGAAACCCGTGGAAATCAAAGCTGCTCAGCTTTTGCATTTAAATAAGTATAAATATGAGTGTTGGTGGAAAGCGTAGCCTTCGTGAGAATAATATTCTCGCGGAGGTATGTAGCCGAGACAAGTGCCACCGCATCAAGATCTCGTGGTGTAGTGGTTATCACATCTGTCTAACACACAGAGTGCCGGCGGTTCGAGCCCGCCCGAGATCAAAGTTTTGTTTTTGAAATTTAATTTTAATACAAAGACAATATACAACTTTTGAAACCCGTGGAAATCAAAGTTTCTCAGCTTTGCATTCAAGTAAGTATAAATGTGAGTGTTGGTGGAATGCGTACCCTTCGTGAGAATAATATTCTCGCGGAGGTATGTAGCCGAGACAAGTGCCACCGCATCAAGATCTCGTGGTGTAGTGGTTATCACATCTGTCTAACACACAGAAGGCCGGCGGCTCGAGCCCGCCCCAGATCAAAGTTTTGTTTTGAAAATTTAATTTGAATACAAAGACAATATACAGTTGTTTAAACCCGTGGAAATCAAAGTTGCTCAGCTTTTGCATTTAAATAAGTATAAATATGAGTGTTGGTGGAATGCGTAGCCTTCGTGAGAATAATATTCTCGCGGAGGTATGTAGCCGAGACAAGTGCCACCGCATCAAGATCTCGTGGTGTGGTGGTTATTACATCTGTCTAACACACAGAAGGCCGGCGGTTCGAGCCCGTCCGAGATCAAAGTTTTGTTTTTTGAAATTTATTTTGAATACAAAGACACTATACAGTTGTTTAAACCCGTGGAAATCAAAGTTGCTCAGCTTTTGCATTCAAGTAAGTATAAATGTGAGTGTTGGTGGAATGCGTAGCCTTCGTGAGAATAATATTCTCGCGGAGGTATGTAGCCGAGACAAGTGCCACCGCATCAAGATCTCGTGGTGTAGTGGTTATCACATCTGTCTAACACACAGAAGGCCGGCGGTTCGAGCCCGCCCGAGATCAAAGTTTTGTTTTTTTGAAATTTAATTTTGATACAAAGACAATATACAACTGTTGAAACCCGTGGAAATCAAAGTTTCTCAGCTTTTGCATTTAAATAAGTATAAATATGAGTGTTGGTGGAATGCGTAGCCTTCGTGAGAATAATATTCTTGCGGAGGTGTGTAGCCGAGACAAATGCCACCGCATCAAGATCTCGTGGTGTAGTGGTTATCACATCTGTCTAACACACAGAAGGCCGGCGGTTCGAGCCCGCCCGAGATCAAAGTTTTGTTTTTTAATATTTAATTTGAATACAAAGACAATATACAGTTGTTGAAACCCGTGGAAATCGAAGTTTCTCAGCTTTTGCATTCAAGTAAGTATAAATGTGAGTGTTGGTGGAATGCGTAGCCTTCGTGAGAATAATATTCTCGCGGAGGTATGTAGCCGAGACAAGTGCCACCGCATTTTGTTTTTTTGAAATTTAATTTAAATACAAAGACAATATACAACTGTTGAAACCCGTGGAAATCAAAGTTGCTCAGCTTTTGCATTTAAATAAGTATAAATATGAGTGTTGGTGGAATGCGTAGCCTTCGTGAGAATAATATTCTTGCGGAGGTGTGTAGCCGAGACAAATGCCACCGCATCAAGATCTCGTGGTGTGGTGGTTATTACATCTGTCTAACACACAGAAGGCCGGCGGTTCGAGCCCGCCCGAGATCAAAGTTTTGTTTTTTGAAATTTAATTTGAATACAAAGACACTATACAGTTGTTTAAATCCGTGGAAATCAAAGTTGCTCAGCTTTTGCATTTAAATAAGTATAAATATGAGTGTTGGTGGAAAGCGTAGCCTTCGTGAGAATAATATTCTCGCGGAGGTATGTAGCCGAGACAAGTGCCACCGCATCAAGATCTCGTGGTGTGGTGGTTATTACATCTGTCTAACACACAGAGTGCCGGCGGTTCGAGCCCGCCTGAGATCAAAGTTTTGTTTTTGAAATTTAATTTGAATACAAAGACACTATACAGTTGTTGAAACCCGTGAAATCAAAGCTGCTCAGCTTTTGCATTTAAATAAGTATAAATATGAGTGTTGGTGGAATGCGTAGCCTTCGTGAGAATAATATTCTCGCGGAGGTGTGTAGCCGAGACAAGTGCCACCTCGCCGCATCAAGATCTCGTGGTGTAGTGGTTTATCACATCTGTCTAACACACAGAGTGCCGGCGGTTCGAGCCCGCCCGAGATCAAAGTTTTGTTTTTTGAAATTTAATTTGAAATGCAAAGACAATATACAGTTGAGCTGAAACCCGTGGAAATCAAAGCTGCTCAGCTTTTGCATTTCTAAAATAAGTATAAATATGAGTGTTGGTGGAAAGCGTAGCCTTCGTTGAGAATAATATTCTCGCGGAGGTGTGTATAGACAATTGCCACCGCATCAAGATCTCGTGGTGTAGTGGTTATCAAGACTTCGTCTAACACACACAGAAGGCCGGCGGTCTGAGCCGCCCGAGATCAAAGTTTTGTTTTTTAAAATTTAATTTCACAAAGACAATATACAATCATGAAACCGCAAATCAAAGTTTCTCAGCTTTTGCATTTAAATAAGTATAAATATGAGTGTTAGTGGAATGCGTAGCCTTCGTGAGAATAATATCTCGCAGGAGGTGTGCAGCCGAGACAAGTGCCACCGCATCAAGATCTCGTGGTGTAGTGGTTATCACATCTGTCTAACTTACACAGAAGGCCGGCGGCTCTGAGCCCGCCTGAGATCAAAGTTTTGTTTTTTTGAAATTTAATTTTAATACAAAGACAATATACAACTTTTGGAAACCCGTGGAAATCAAAGTTTCTCAGCTTTTGCATTCAAGTAAGTATAAATGCGGAGTGTTGGTGGAATGCGTAGCCTTCTGTGAGAATAATATTACTCGCTTATGGAGGTATGTAGCCGAGTACAAGTTGCCACCGCATCAAGATCTCGTGGTGTAGTGGTTTATATCAAGCATCTGCAATCTAACACACAGAAGGCCGGGCGGCTCGAGCCCGCCTGAGATCAAAGCCTTTTGTTTTTGAAAATTGGTAATTTGAATACAAAGACACCCAGTTAATAACCGTTTAAACCTCAGCAAATCAAAGCTGCTCAGCTTTTGCATTTAAATAAGTATAAATATGAGTGTTGGTGGAATTGACGTAGCCTTCATGTGAGAATAATATTCTCGCGGAGGTATGCTAGCCGAGACAAGTGCCACCGCATCAAGATCTCGTGGTGTAGTGGTTATCAAGCATCTGTCTAACACACAGAAGGCCGGGCGGTTCAGAGCCCTGCTTACTGAGATCAAAGTTTTGTTTTTTTGAAATTTATTCTGAATACAAAGACACTATACAGTTGTTTAAACCCGTGGAAATCAAAGTTTCTCAGCTTTTGCATTCAAGTAAGTATAAATGTGAGTGTTGGTGGAGGTATGCGTAGCCTTCGTGCAGAATAATATTCTCGCGGAGGTATGTAGCCGAGACAAGTGCCACTCGCATCAAGATCTCGTGGTGTAGTGGTTTATCAGCATCTGTCTAACACACAGAAGGCCGGCGGTTCTGAGCCCGCCCGAGATCAAAGTTGTGTTTTTTTGAAATTTAATTTTTGAATACAAAGACAATATACAACTGTTGAAACCCGTGGAAATCAAAGTTTCTCAGCTTTTTGCATTTAAATAAGTATAAATATGAGTGTTGGTGGAATGCGTAGCCTTCGTGAAGAATAATATTCTCACTTGGGTATGTGAGACAAGAGTGCCATACATTTTGTTTTTTGAATTTGAATTTTAATACCAAAGACAATATACAACTGGGGAAACCCATGGAAATTAGGGATTTTGCTCAGCTTTTTGCATTTCAAATAGAGAGTAAATACTTGAGTGTTGGTGGAGATGCATGGCCTTCATTGAGAATAATATTCTTGCGTGAGGTATGTAGCCGAGACAAGTGCCACTGCATTTTGTTTTTGAAATTTAATTTCAATACAAAGACAATATACAACTGTTGAAACTCGTGGAAATTAAAGCGTTCAGCTTTTTGTACTTAAATAAGTATAAATATGAGTGCTGGTGGAATGCGGCCTTCGTGAGAATAATATTCTTTATGGAGGTGTGTAGCCGAGACAAATGCCACCGCATCTAAGATCTCGTCCCAGTGTGGCCCAGTGGTTATCACATCTGTCCCCAACACACAGAGAAGGGCCGGGCGGTTCTGGAGCCCGCCCGAGATCAAAGTTTTGCTTTTTTTTGAAATTTAATTTGAAGATACAAAGACACTATACAGTTGTTTCTAAACCCGTGGAAATCAAAGTTGCTCAGCTTTTGCATTCAAGTAAGCCAGTATAAATATGAGTGTTAGAGAAGGTGGAAATGCGTAGCCTTCGTGAGAATAATATTCTCGCGGAGGTATGTAGCCGAGACAAGTGCCACACGCATCAAGATCTCGTGGTGTAGTGGTTATCTGGGCATCTGTCTAACACACAAAGAGAGGAAGGCGGTCTCGAGCCCGCCCGAGATCAAGAGTTTTGTTTTTTGAAATTTAATTTTGATCACAAAGACAATATACAACCATGTTGAAAACTCGTGGAAATCAAAGTTTCTGCCTCAGCTTTTGCATTTAAATAAGAATATAAATATGGAGTGTTGGTGGAATGCGTAGCCTTCGTGAGAATAATATTCTCGCGGAGGTGTGTGTAGCGCCGAGACAAATGCCACCGCATCAAGATCTCGTGGTGTAGTGGTTTATCCACCATCACCCGTCTAACACACTTGTAGAAGGCCGGCGGTTCGGAGCCCGCCTGAGATCAAAGTTTTGTTTTTGAATATTTAATTTGAATACAAAGATAATATACAGTTGTTGAAACCCGTGGAAATCAAAGTTTACTCAGCTTTTGCATTCAAGAGTAAGTATAAATGTGAAAGTGTTGGTGGAATGCGTAGCCTTCAGTGAGAATAATATTCTCGCGGAGGTGTGTAGCCGAGACAAGTGCCACCGCATCAAGACCTCGTGGTGTAGTGGCTATATCACATCTGTCTAACACACAGAAGGCCGGCGGTTCGAGCCCGCCTGAGATCAAGGTTTTGTTTTTTAAAATTTAATTTGAATACTAAAGACAATATACAGTTGTTTGAAACCCGTGGAAATCAAAGTTTCTCAGCTTTTGCATTCTTAAGTAAGTATTAAATGTGAGTGTTGGTGGAATGCACTCTTCGTGGAGAATAATATTCTCGCGGAGGTGTAGCTGAGACAATTGCCACTGCATCAAGATCTCGTGTAGTGGTTATCACATCTGTCTAACACACACAGAAGGCCAGGCGGTCTTGAGCCCGCCTGAGATCAAGGCTTTGTTTTTAAAAAATTTAATTTAATACCAAGACAATATACAGTTGTTGAAACCCGTGGAAATCAAAGTTTCAGCTTTTGCATTTAAATAAGTATAAATATGGAGTGTTGGTGAACAGTAGCCTTCGTGGAGAATAATATTCTCGCGGAGGTGTGTAGCCGAGACAAGTGCCACCTTGCAACAAGATCTCGTGGTGTAAGTGGTTATCACATCTGTCTAACACACAAGAAGGCCGGCGGATCTGAGCCTGCCTGAAAGAGATCAAAGTTTTGTTTTTAAAATTTAATTTCAATTCAAAGACAATATACAACTGTTGGAAAAACCTGTGGAAATCAAAGTTTCTCAGCTTTTGCGAGATTTAAAATAAGTATAAATATGAGTGTTGGTGGAATGCGTAGCCTTCGTGAGAATAATACTCTCGCTGGAGGTGTGTAGCCGAGACAATTGCCACTGCATCAAGATCCCTCGTGGTGTAGTGGTTATCACATCTGTCTAACACACAGAAGGCCGGCGGTTCATTTGAGCCCGCCTGGGATCAAGGCTTTTGTTTTTGAAATTTAATTTAAATGACAAAGACAATATACAACTGTTGAAACCTGTGGAAATCCAAAGTTTCTCAGCTTTTGCATTTAAATAAGTATAAATATGAGTGTTATGGAATGCGTAGCCTTCAGAGAATAATATTCTCGCGGAGGTGTGTAGACGAAGACAATTGCCACCAGCATCAAGATCTCGTGGTGTAGTGGTTATCACATCTGTCTAATGATATATGTCATGGTGGTCTTTGGAGCTCCGCCTGAAGATCAAGGTTTTTGTTTTTAAAATTTAATTTGAATACTAAGACAATATACAGTTGTTGAAACCTGTGGAAATCAGTTTCTCAGCTTTGCATTCAAGTATTAAACAGAGGTTGGTGAATGCGTAGCCTTCGTGAGAATAATATTCGTGGAGTGTAGCCGAGACAATTGCCACCGCATCAAGATCTCGTGGTGTAGTGGTTATCATACATCTGTTCAACACACAGAAGGCCGGCGGTTCGAGCCTGCCTGAGATCAAGGCGAATTTAACTGGAATACCAAGACAATTACAAGCAGTTGTTGAAACCCGTGGAAATCAAAGTTTCTCAGCTTTATGCATTTAAATAAGTATAAATATGAGTGTTGGTGGAATGCGTAGCCTTCAGAGAATAATATTCTCGCGGAGGTGTGTATTTACTGAGACAATTGCCACCGCATCAAGATCTCGTGGTGTAGTGGTTATCACATCTGTCTAACACACAGAAGGCCGGCGGTTCAGAGCCCGCCCGGAGATCAAAGTTTTGTTTTTTAAAACTTAATTTCAATACAAATATAAGATATAAAACTGTTTGAAAACCGCGCAAATCAAAAGTTTCTCAGCTTTTGCATTTAAATAAGTATAAATATGAGTGTTAGTGGAATGCGTAGCCTTCGTGGAGAATAATATTCTCGCGGAGGTGTGCAGCCGAGACAATTGCCACCCGCATCAAGATCTCGTGGTGTAGTGCTATCACATCTGTCTAACACACAGAAGGCCGGCGGTTCCGAGCCCGCCTGAGACCGGGAAGCTTTGCTGAAATTTAATTTGTAATACAAACACACGTACAACTGTTGAAACCCGGAAATCAAAGTTTCAGCTTTTGCACAAATAAGTATAAATATGAGTGTTGGTGAATGCGTAGTGCCTGTAGAATAATATTCTCGCGGAAAGTGTAGCCGAGATAAGTGCCACCGCATCAAGATCCTGTGGCGCAAGTGGTTATCACATCTGTCTAACACACAGAAGGTCGGCGGTTGGAGCCCGCCCGAGATCAAAGTTTTGTTTTAAAATTTAATTTCACACAAAGACAATATACAACTGTTGAAAACCGCGCAAATCAAAGTTTCAGCTTTTGCATCACTTAAATAAGTATAAATATGAGTGTTAGTGGAATGCAGCTTCCTGTGAGAATAATATTCTCGCGGAGGTGCAGCCGAGACAATTAAGCACCGCATCAAGATCTCTGCAGGAAAAGTTATCACGATCTGTCTAATATTATTATGGCTGGTGGTTTATCGCCCCGACTCAAAGTTTTGTTTCTTGAAATGAATTTGAATACAAAGACAATAATACAACTGTTGAAACCCGTGGAAATCAAAGTTTCTCAGCTTTTGCATTCAAGTAAGTATAAATGTGAGTGTTGGTGGAATGCGTAGCCTTCGTGAGAATAATATTCGCGCTTGAGGCATGTAGCCGAGACAAGTGCCACCACATCAAGATCCTGGTGAATTAGTGAGATTCATCACATCTGTCTAACACATAGAAGGCCGGCGGTCTGAGCCCTGCCCGAGATCAAAGCAAGTTTTGGTTTTTTGAAATTTAATTTGAATACAAAGACACTATAAGGTTGTTAAAACCTGTAAAATCAAAGCTGTCAGCTTTTGCATTTAAATAAAGTATAAATAAGTGAGTGTTGGTGGAAAGCGTAGCCTTCTGTAGAGAATAATATTCTCGCGGAGGTATGTAGCCGAGACAAGTGCCACTCGCATCAAGATCTCGTGGTGTAGTGGTTACTCATCTGTCTAATGATGAACAGAAGGCCGGTGGTCTGAGCCCTGCTCGAGATCAAAGTTTGTTTTTTTGAAATTTATTTTAATACAAAGACAATATACAACTGTTGAAACCCGTGGAAATCAAAGTTTCAGCTTTGTATTCAAGTAAGTATAAATGTGTGAGTGTTGTATCATGCAGCCTTCTGTGAGAATAATATTCTCGCGGAGGCGTGTAGCCGAGACAAGGCCACCATCAAGATCTCGTGGGTGTAGTGGTTATCACACCCGGTTCAACACAGAAGGCCGGCGGTTCAGATCTCTGCCCGAGATTCAAAGTTTTCCATTTTTTGAAATTTAATTTTAATACAAAGACAATATACAACTGTTGAAACCCGTGGAAATCAGGTGCTTTTCGGCTTTGCATTCAAGTAAGTATAAATGTGAGTGTTGGTGGAATGCGTAGCCTTCGTGAGAATAATATTCTCGCGGAGGTATGTAGCCGAGACAAGTGCCACCGCATCAAGATCTCGTGGTGTAGTGGTTAATACATCCGTCTAACACACAGAAGGCCGGCGGTCTGAGCCTTCGCCTGAGATCAAAGTTTTGTTTTTTGAAATTTAATTTGAATACAAAGACACCATACAGCTGTTTAAACTCGTGGAAATCAAAGCTGCTCAGCTTTTGCATTTAAACAAGTATAAATATGAGTGTTGGTGGAATGCGTAGCCTTCGTGAGAATAATATTCTCGCGGAGGTATGTAGCCGAGACAAGTGCCACCGCATCAAGATCTCGTGGTGTGGTGGTTATCACATCTGTCTAACACACAGAGTGCCGGCGGTTCGAGCCCGCCCGAGATCAAAGTTTTGTTTTTTGAAATTTAATTTGAATACAAAGACACTATACAGTTGTTGAAACCCGTGGAAATCAAAGCTGCTCAGCTTTTGCATTTAAATAAGTATAAATATGAGTGTTGGTGGAAAGCGTAGCCTTCGTGAGAATAATATTCTCGCGGAGGTATGTAGCCGAGACAAGTGCCACCGCATCAAGATCTCGTGGTGTGGTGGTTATCAAGACCGTCTAACACACAGAAGGCCGGCGGTTCGAGCCCGCCTGAGATCAAAGTTTTGTTTTATGAAATTTAATTTGAATACAAAGACACTATACAGTTGTTTGAAACCTGTGGAAATCAAAGCGCTCTCAGCTTTTGCATTTAAATAAGTGGCAATATGGAGTGTTGGTGGAATGCGTAGCCTTCGCAGAATAATATTCTCGCGGAGGCATGTGTAGCCGAGACAAGTGCCACCGCATCAAGATCTCGTGGTGTGGTGGTGGTTATCACATCTGTCTAACACACAGAGTGCCGGGCGGTTCGAGGCCCGCCCGAGATCAAAAGTTTTGTTTTTTGAAATTTAATTTGAATACAAAGACACTATACAGCTTGTTTGGAAACTCGTGAAATCAAAGCTTGCCTAGCTTTGCATTTAACAAGTATAAATATGAGTGTTGGTGGAAAGCGTAGCCTTCTGTAGAATAATATTCTATGGAGTGTATGAATAGACAAGTGCCACCGCACGCCAAGATCTCGGTGTAGTGGTTATCACATCTGTTCAACATTGACAGAAGGCCGGCGGTTCGAGCCTGCCTGAGATCAAAGTTTGTTTGAAATTTATTTAACACAAAGACAATATATAAACTGTTGCAAACCTGGAAATCAAAGTTTCTCAGCTTTTGCATTCAAAGCAAGTATAAATGTGAGTGTTGGTGGAATGCGTAGCCTTCGTGAGAATAATATTCTCTTGGTGGAGTGTATGTAGTTTACATATGCCACTGCATCAAGATCTCAGGTGTAGTGGTTATCACATCTGTTCAACACACAGAAGGCCGGCGGCTCGAGCCCGCCCGAGATCAAAAGCTGATTTGAAAATTTAATTTTAATAGTAAAGACAATATACAACTGTTGAAACCCGTGGAAATCAAAGTTTCTCAGCTTAGCATTCACAGTAAGCATAAATGTGAGTGTTGGTGGAATGCGTAGCCTTCGGGGAGAATAATATTCCCTTGGAGTGTATGAAGCCGAGACAAGTGCCACCGCATCAAGATCTCGTGGTGTAGTGGTTTATCACATCTGTTCAACATTATAGCTAAGGCCGTCGATTTCCGAGCCTGCCCTTGAGATCAAAAGTTTTGTTTTTTGAAATTTAATTCTGAATACAAAGACACCAGTTGTTTAAACTCGTGGAAATCAAAGCTGCTCAGCTTTTGCATTTAAAGTAAGTATAAAATATGAGTGTTGGTGGAAAGCGTAGCCTTCGTGAGAATAATGGCTCTTATGAGGTATGTAGCCGAGACAAGTGCTGCCTCGCATCAAGATCTCTCGTGGTGTGGTGGTTATTACATCTGTCTAACACACAGAAGGTCCGGCGGTTCGAGCCCGCCTGAGATCAAAGTTGTTGTTTACCATTTAATTTGAATACAAAGACACTATACAGTTGTTTAAACCCTCGTGGAACGTTGCTCAGCTTTTTGCATTCAAGTAAAGTATAAATGTGAGTGTTGGTGGAATGCGTAGCCTTCATGAGAATACATTCTCGCGGAGGTATGTGTAGCCGAGACAAGTGCTACCGCATCAAGGATCCTGTGGTGTAGTGGTTATCACATCTGTCTAACACACAGAAGGTTTATGCCTGCGGCCCGAGCCCTGAGATCAAAGTTGTGTTTTTGAAATTTAATTTTGATACAAAGACAACATACAACTGTTGAAACCTGTGGAAATCAAAGTTTCTCAGCTTTTGCAATAAAGTAAGTATAAACATGAGTGTTGGTGCAATGCGTAGCCTTCTGTGAGAATAATGATCTTTGCGGAGGTGTGTAGCCGAGACAAGTGCCACCGCATCAAGATCTCGTGGTGTAGTGGTTATCACATCTGTCTAACACACAGAAGGCCGGCGGTTCTGAGCCCGCCTCCGAGATCAAAGTTTTGTTTTTGAAATTTAATTTAAATACAAAGACAATATACAGTTGTTGAAACCCGTGAAATCAAAGTTTCTC
>JAPDOI010001686.1:117500-152507 GCA_029168955.1 Aplectana chamaeleonis | reverse complement strand
TGCGCACTCCTCAAGTCCTATTTACACCAGCAGATGCCAAAGGAAATAATCTTGACCGGAAGCCTATCATTAGCTGTGTTGTTTTTCATTAGTTCATTTTCGAAGCTCAGAGAACGTCGGATGTTTTACAATAACATGTTTACATGTTTTTGCCCGTCTTGACCCTCAATTTTGAGGGTCCGCTATAAATGAGCTTTCACCTCCAAAATTGAGATAGAAGCTAGCTTTATCCATTTCCAGCCTCCTGCCAAAAAAATTGGCACACAGCTCAATTTTAACAGTTTACACAAGATCGTGAACGCCGTCCTTGAAAAAAGGGAATTAACAGTTTTCGACCAAAATCACGTCGTTTCTCCATTTTCTAAGTGTAGAAACGATTCCAAACCATTTTTTGGTACATATACCAACTTTTCACGCTCTTTCCAATGGAGGAAAAAACGGCATCTCCACAGTTACTCTGAACGCCGGTTTCGTAATCGCAGAGTTGCGCATGGCCGCGTTAAAGCCGAATCTGGTGCGCGCTTCGCGCGCACCACAAATATTAAAGTATATTTGAAGAAAACACTTTTCTGTTGAGTGTGAAGACCTGTGGTGTGAAAACCCTCATCGATGATGATGTCCGTCCTGAAATCCCAACAGTTAGGAAAAAACTCACGATGTCCAACATAGTTTGGGAGGCCGTAATGCACAACAGCAACCGACTTTGGTTCGAGTAAGAAAAAGAGTGAATCACACATGTCTTTCCTTCCGGGTACAACACCTTATCGCAGCGAGCACATTCTCAGGTACTCAGGACGACGGCCGGCGAACCTCTCTCAGCTGGCCCGCGGTCTCCGTCCTCCGGCAGCCCGCTTTAGGTTCTCCGGCCAGCCGTATGTCGTCGGCACGCCGACCTTTACCAGATATTTACGATCATTATTTGTATTATTGTTTTACTCAAGTATGTCACCCCGGCGGAGAAACGCGCGCCCGCACTCCGGTTCGCCGCAGTCTGCGGTGAGGAACCACCCTCCCCGCGGATCGCGGCGAAAACCGCCCCCAGCCGTCAAGATACCCCTATCCCCTCAGCGGTCAAAAATATGCTAGCTTCCGGAGAGTGACTCGAAGTCACCTTCCAGGGCCGGTATTAGAATGCCGATTGAGGACTCTAGTGAGATGAAGCGCCTTCGCGGGCGAGGCAATACCCGCGTCCCGTGTGCGTCGCGTGCAGCATGGTTCGCCGCTGGCCGGCATCCTCGAAATGTGGGGCGCTGGCCGTCGTTTTCGGCATAGAGGTTCGCCGGCCGTCGCCCTGGGTACCTGAGTTCACTCACGAGGGCTTTCCAATCAATTTTCAGACGTGGCATTCAATTGTTTGGCTCTTCTAATGGTGCGCTTTAAATATGGTGACAAGGTTTTCATCCCGTCGAGATATGTGCGTCGCTGTGTTGGGTGGTTTCTTAGAGTTCCGGCTCCTTATGGAAAGGTCCGTCTACCGGACGCCCTAAGAAGGTCATCAGTCGGGATACCCGAAGGATCAGTCGCCTATGTTACAACAGCACGCTGTCGCTGAATCAAGTCAGGTCTGAATTCTCGCTTGATGTTTCGAAAACAACAGTCTGGAACGCCTTAAACGGCAATGAGCACATCGTCCACCAAGTTATGAAGAAGGCCCCGTCAATGTCCGCCAAACATGAAGAAGCTCGACTGGAATTGGCAAGAAAGAACAAGGCAGCCGACTGGACCAAGGAAAGGCGGTCTCCCATAAGCTAAGATAACTTGAAAAATGAGCTTAAAATTGTTCAGGTTATTTTTTCCGAGTCGAAAAAATTTAATCTTGGTGATCCTGATGGAGCGCGGTACTACTGGAGGGACTTCCACGGGGATCTGTTGATCTTTAGTAGGAGGAATTTTGGTGGCGGCACGCTGATATGTTGGGGAGCATTTTGCAGCGAAGGTGTTTTGGAGATTGCCTTCACTTCCTGTCGGATGAACTCGGAGGAATACCAGGAAACTCTGAGGACACATCTACTGCCGTTCTTTTCTGGAATACGACGTCAGCGCTTCCCTTTCCAGCAGGATAACGCTGTAGTACATATGTCGAGGTCTACAAAATCCTGGTTGGAGCAGCAGCGAATTTGTGTAATGGAATGACCTGCGCGCAGCCCTGATTGCAACCCCATAGAGAATGTCTGGGGCAT
The DNA here is from genome assembly GCA_029168955.1 of Aplectana chamaeleonis. NCBI lineage: Eukaryota > Metazoa > Nematoda > Chromadorea > Rhabditida > Cosmocercidae > Aplectana > Aplectana chamaeleonis. The sequence goes on along the minus strand of JAPDOI010001686.1, from coordinate 150,327 downwards.
AATTGTGCGCCATGTTTATGCGAACAACAAGCAGTATGGCACTGGAGATGAGCTTAGAGCTGCTGTTCTCGAAGTCTGGACCAACCTTGATTAGAATGTCATATCAAATTTACCCTTTCTATGCGTACGAGAATTTTTTGAAGTCATTGCTAACGGTGGTGGACCTATATCGTACTAGATTTTATTGTTTGTTCACGTTTTGTTCATTAAATATTAGTTTTCGGAGGGTGAGCCTATCATTTCTGAACGGTGAAAAAACCGAGAATTTACCTCAAATTTTTTCAAAATCGTGGAGTATTCATAAGATTGAGAAAGCACAAGTTTTTTGCACTGCTGAATGAAATGGTAAACAGTATGGATCGCCAAACTGTAAAGCGTTTTGGAAACCTTGATTTTCAAGGGTGAGCCTGTCATTTCTGAACGCACTGTGTAACCAGTCGTCTCGTTTCCTGTTGGCTCCGTAAAATGTGCATAGTCTTATCGACTGGAATGAATAAAAAAGGAATATTGCTCCAACGATCCTCCAATCTGTGGATCAAATCCCTGAAGTGAGAATCCGGAAGGTCTGCAAAATACGCTTCAGTAGCCATTATGACCTCTTCAATTGATGGAAAACGCTTGAAACGCCTAAATTTTTTGAGTTCTGGAAACAAATGGAAGTAGCTGGGGGCCATATCTGGTAAATACGGTGGAAGCCCCAACAACTCGAACTTTAATTCATGGTCTTCAGCCATTGTCAAAATGCTCTTGTGACACGGTGCATTGTGGTGGCGGCGCTCACCAGGCCCAACTGATTCGCCATCGCGCAGCCCCTGATCTCAGTATCAGGGTCCAGAGTAAACGTAGGAAGACCGTTCTTTTGCATTTATTATGCTTTAGAAAGCTGAACAACTGTTCACAAATGGTCCGGAATGGTTACCTGAGATTCGAGAAAAAGTGTCAAAACCGATCATTTTGATTCGAAAAAATGTTCATCTCCTTTTTTCAGTTGGCGTTCACGATCTTGTTGGAACACTTATCGTTGAGCCCTAGAAAGCTCATTTTTGGCCAGGAGCTGGTTATGTTTGCACCTAGCTCCTGCCAAATTTTCAAAGATGGTAGCTCAATTTTTGCGGAACCTCAAAATTGAGGGTCAAGAAAAGACAAAAACACGTAAACATGTTAGTATAAACCATCAAACGTTTACTCATTCGTAAAAATGAACTAGTGAAATAAGCACCGTTGCTGATCAGGCTTTTGCTTCGGGATTGAACGCTCCCTGAGAGGGGGCACCGCTCCACTCCATACGGCGAGATCTCGGAAGTACTTTGTGGAACGCCACACTGTGTGACTCATAAGTGCGCCACAGAATGCCGTAGAAAGTGTGCGGGACCCAAATGAGCGTGCGCAGAACGCCGTAGAAAGTGTGCGGGACCCAAGTGGGAGTGCGCCCGGCGCCGTATGAAATGTGCGGTACCCAAGTTGAAGTGCGCAGGACGCCGTAAAAATTGTACGTGGCTCCAGTGGGAGTGCATCGGACGTCGTAAAAAGTGTGCGAGACTTGAGTGGGATGCGCAGGGCGCCGTAGAAAGTGTGTGGGACCCAAATAACAGTGCGTCGGGTGCCACAGAAAGTGTGTGGGACTAAATGAGAGATCGCCGAGTTTCGTAGAAAGCATGTAGGACCCAATGGATCTGCGCCGGGCCCCGAATAAAATACGCGAAGTGCCGGATGGAATTGCGCCGGACGCCGTAGAAACTGTGCTGTGACCCAAATGAAAGTGGGCAAAACGCCGTAGAACGATGTGTGGGACCCAAACTCTGCTTTGCCCATGCCGATCATTTTTTTCGCAGGGCTATCGTAACATAATTCTTGAACAAAACATGATAACGAACGATAACAAATGCTCATAACATTCGGGGTATAAAAGGGCAGAGAAGCGATATGCATTCATTCACTCACCGCTCTCTTCGAGAAGCCGCTGGGAAGTGGCTGAGAAGGTCGAAATTGTGCAAACATGATTGTTGGCTATTACGATGTGTTCATATCGAAGCCGACACTTGGAGAATTGGCACTATCCTAGACGGGGGGGGGCACTCAGGATTAAAGTCGGAAAAAAAGTGATCCACCGATCGGCAACGCTTCCAATCGACGTATTTCTATAAAATTTTAATAGCAACAATGCTTGACAGCAATATCAAGCATTTCGTATGAGTTTTTTGTTCATTTTTATGAGTAAATCTTGGGTTCCCCCCCCCCCCGTCTATGATAGAGCCGGAAAATGATACTCTTTCGGAATAGACGACCCACTGGAGAAATTTCTAGAGAAATTGTCATTCCACGAGAGCCGTCGAATGATTTAGCATTTTTCAAATACACTGAATGGCTTCATGTGACCAACCGAGCGGTAGGTCATGCCCAAACATTTGCTAATTTCATTGTATTCTTTAGTGGGTCGTCTATTCCGAAAGAGCACCCGGAAAATTTTTAAAGGAGGGTTACGGTGGCCCTGCGCAAGAAATGATCGGCATGAGCGTGCTTGTGACCCAAGTGGGTGTGCGCAGAACGCCGTAGAAAGTGTGTGAGACCCAAATGAGAGTGCCCCTGACGCCGTAGAAAGTGTGTAGGACATCAGTGAAAGGGTGCAGGACATTAGTGGGAGTGTGCAGGGCATTAGTGGGAGTGTGCAGGACGTCATAGAAAGTGTGCAGGACATCGATGGGAGTGTGCAGGACGTCATGGATAGCGTGCAGGTCATCACAGGTCATCAGTGGGAGACCGCCGCCGTCGTAGTTCGTCGTAGGAGTCGGAACACGTCATAGAAAGTGTGCAGAGCCTGCATCAGATGTGGAGTGCGCAAGACGTCATAGAAGGGGGGAACCAGGGCATCAGTGGGTTTACTTTGGATTAACACCACCGGGCATAAATAATGTTAGAAAGGAAACCTTTAGGAAAAATAAATATAAAATTCTTGAAAGTTTAGGTTCTGGCTTAAAGAAAGTAAAGATTGGGCATGGCCATTTTTTCGCAAAATTAGAAATATACACCGTTAAAAGGGAAGAGAGTAAAGAAAAAATGGAAAAAGTTTTGAAATATTCCTGAGAACGATTTGGCGTAGAGAATAATTTTATTTTACAGGAAATGTAGTGAAATAGTTGAAAGTATGATTTGGCAGTCGACTTTGGACCAACTATTGATAAGAGTTGTGCAAAACGAGAGATCGCATTGTATAAGCTTCCGTAGATCCGTAGAATCCGTAGAACGTATCGAAGCGAAATCAGGCGTGATAAGGCAAGGAATAAAAGCTCCTTCGGGAGCTGGAATGCTGCGGTCTTCACGTACTAAGTGAAGTAAAATCAAGTTGTTGTTCCATATCACACGTGATTTTGCTTTCTGCGGATAAGCTCATACAATGCGATCTCTCGTTTTGCACAACTCTTATCAATAGTTGGTTCAAACTCGACTGCCAAATCATACTTTCATCATATTTCTAGCATTTCTAAAACAAGAACCATTCTACGCCAAATTTCTCAGGAATATTTCAAAACTTTCCAGCTCTTTACCTTCCCTTTAACACAGTCTCTTCTATTTGCAATGATAACCGCTGCCATCACTTTCCCTAAACGCTTTTTCAAGAATAGTCCTGATGAAAAGATTTTTTCTTCTGCAACCAGATAGGTCTTTTTCACGAATTTTTCCCTTCAACTGGTCGGTCCGAAAGGTTGCAATAATATTCAGAATTAAGTGTTTCAACAGTTTGCAAGTAATCCACAAACCAAATTCCTTTAGCATCCCAAAAATCTGATGACATAACCTTCTGGGCCGATTTCCGGACACGAACTCGTTTCGAAGCCGAACAACCAGGTTCACACCACTCTTTACATTGCCTCTTGTTTTTATTCAGGATCATGAAGATAGATCCAAGTCTCATTCATAGTGATGAATCGACGCACAAAATCCACTTTATCCTTTTTAAAACGCTTCAAATGTTGCTGAGAAAGTCACATTCGAATGTGCTTTTGTTCCATTGTTGGCGAATGCGGCACCCATTGTGCACACAGCTTTTCTACTAAATCTCTCTCAGTCGATCGACGATCTTCCAAAAACCATATTCTGTATTTTTGGCTACCTATGATTTCTGGTGTTGATTGCGCTTTTTTGGACGTCAGCTTCACGTGGATACCGTCTTCAAAGGCTTGCACGACCACGTTTCAATTCAGCAACCCTTCTTTCTACTGTTATAATTGTAGGTGAACAATCATTATACACTTTTGATATTCGTTCCTAAATTTCTTTTGGTGCTACACCTTCCAAAAATAAGAATTTTTTCACCGCACGATATTCATTTTTTCCATTTGCTCTTGTGACCACGAGCGACCACTAAAGGGCTTGTAAACAAGAGAATGAATTGACAAAAGCTTTACACTTTGCTGTATGCTGAACGTGAATTGAAATTAAACTTCGCATACGTTCATATGAAGATAATACCAACAGAACAAAAAAAATTGGGCTAATAGTAGCAACGCCCTCTCTTATGAAACGGCAAAACTTATTGAACAACCTGGTAAGAAGTTATCTATTGAGAGAACAAAAGATGACTACTCTGTAGTAGAAGATGTGTTCAATCATTTCAGGTGCCAGAATGTTATCCCTTGCTGTGCATGGTTTATAGGCCCCAGGAAGAGCGCCACAGGTTGATCGACCCCGTTTGTTGAAAGTTGTTCTCCCTTCTAGCTATTATCAGAACCTGACGCTGTGTAGGGCTCCTCGGCTGCGAACCTTCTCCCGGGACGGGGTCTTCATGAGGTCCTCGCTCACAAAGGAAGAACTGGCACGCCGGCGAGAAGCTGCTATTGCACGTCGCTCATTCTTCTAGCTCACAGCATTCTTAATCCAGTACGCCTGTTACCCATGCTAGCACGCTTCCTCACGATCCCAGTATGCTTGTTGTTGGTTCGAGCACGCTTGTTGCCGATCCGAGTTCGCCAGTCGCTGATACTACTACACTTGCTACTGATCCAATTACTTCTGCTACTGCTCCGGGTGCAGAAAACGCGTAAGCCCGTCTCGTAGTATTTCAAGCTTCACAACAAATATACGTTCTATTGCAAAAAACAATGATTTATTTGTATTGCTTTTACAGGACAAAAACAGTGATATTATTGCTCTCACAGAAACGTGGCTCAAGACTGGAGTTGAACTGGCGCCTCTGCTGGGGGACTGGAGTTCTCACTACGACATTCTCATGTGTGGCCGTAGTCGCAAAAGAGAAGGCGGGGTTGCTTCGTTCGTTACCCCTTTTTCATACTTCGAAAACGGCGAAAAATATCGCAGAAATCCACGAAAAAAAAATCGCTGAAATCCGCGATTTTCGTCACTGATATTACAGATTTGTCTGGAAGCAGGCTAGTCGTGCGAGGACCATCTGACATCACGGGTAGGGACGCAGAGGGACCTTTGTAGTATTGGAAGGGATGGATTTCGTCCACTTTCTGAGAGAGGTTTGCACTCAGTAATTGCGCCTTCTCGTGTTTGGGTAGGTGTATGCTCCGTACAATGCGACAAGACTTTAGAAGTAGATTTCTGGCCACCGTACTAAGTGGATAGTGTTGCAAGGAGTGAGCAGGACTTCAGTGCGAGTGTGCAGGACGTCATAGAATGTGTGCAAGACGTCATACAAAGTGTGCAGGACATCAGTGGGAGTGTGCAGGACGTCATAGAAAGTTTGCAGGACTTCAGTGTGAGTGTGCAGGACGTCATATACAGTGTGCAGGACATTAGTGGGAGTGTGCAGGACGTCATAGAAAGTGTGCAGGACATCAGTGGTAGTGTGCAGGACGTCATACAAAGTGTGCAGGACTTCAGTGGAAGTGTGCAGGACTTCAGTGGGAGTGTGCAGGACGTCATAGAAAGTGTGCAGGACTTCAGTGGAAGTAGGCAAGACTCCATTGGAAGTGAGTAGGACGTCATAGAAAGTGTGCACGAGTTCAGTGGGAGTGTGCAGGACGTGACAGAAAGTGTGCAAGACACCAGCGGGAGTGTGCAGGACGTTATAGAAAGTGTGCAGGACTTCAGTGGGAATGGGCGGATGGGCAGAAACAGAAACCTGGCAACAACCTCCATGCCTTTCTGCTGAGAGCTGTCCGGTGCTGCGCAGCGGCATCAGACTTCTGCACACTCTCCGAGCTGTCCTTCACGAGCATTGGAATCAGAATATCATTTCCCCTAGATTCTCGGACCGGGCATTGCATTTGTCCATCTGCAGTCGGTACGGATCGCACTGATAATGGCACGGATCGCACTGATGTGTTACAATATACGTTGCGCCAACGCGAAATAAGAATTGCAAAGTACGAGTGTGATCCGTGCCCAGTGTAGATGGACAAATGCAATGCCCCTTCCGAGAATCAAAATTATATCACGTCCTGCACACTCCCACTGAAGTCCTGCACACTTTCTATCACGCCCTGCACACTCCCACTGAAGTCCTGCACGCTTTCTATGACTTCCTGCACACTTCCCCGAAAGTCCTGCACACTACCACAGAAGTCCTGCACACTTTCTATCACGTCCTGCACACTCCCGCTGGTTTCCTGCACACTTTCTATCACGTCCTGCACACTCCCACTGGTTTCCTGCACACTTTCTATCACGTCCTGCACACTCCCACTAGTTTCCTGCACACTTTCTATCACGTCCTGCACACTCCCACTGGTTTCCTGCACACTTTCTATCACGTCCTGCACACTCCCACTGGTTTCCTGCACACTTTCTCTCACGTCCTGCACACTCCCCCGAAAGTTCTGCACACTCCCACTGAAGTCCTGCGCACTTTTATACACAATACTCTATGCGAGCTTAACAAAAATATGCTGCTAACTTCTCTAGGATGACGCTATTGCGACAAGAATCACCTCAAAAACTATTCTGGCAAATCTTCAAGCTGCGAAAAAAATCGCTGAAAAAACTTCGAGGAATTCGAAAAAACAACTGTGAGCGACATTCATCGCTGCAATCCGTGTCAAAAATCGCAGCTTGGATTCGCGTTTTCTTTCGCTAGCGATAAAAGTCGCGATACTCTGGTATGCTTGACCATTGTAGATCTGCGATTTTTTTTCGCATTTTTCGAAGTATGAAAAAGGGTTAGGAAGCCGTACTCACTAGTTCTTAGTTTTCGCGAGCCTATTAAGGACTCATATGAAGTTTTATGTGCAGACGTCGAAATAGGGCTCGTTCTTGTGCGGTTCATTGTGGTTTATACAGCTCCTAGCTGTACCGGGGACAGGGTCTCTCTACACACGGAGGGAGGAGCACGGACGAGATTCATTGCTGACGCGACGCGCGCGGCGGAACTTTTTATCCTTTTACCCCATCACTGGAGCTCACGAGATTTCACGGGCTTTCATGTTTTTATTCATTCTCACATGGACTTTTCTTTATGTTCCTGAGTTGTTCCTCTCATCATCTTATCCTGGACACCCATTTCAATAACTCTTGTATGTTCTCGTGCCCTTGTACCGCTTGATATTTATAGAAAGTGTAATATGGTATTAAAGATCGAGCACCATTTTAGATGTACTGATGGGATCGTTGCCGCCGACAACCAGTTTGGCTCTCGATTATGAAACATAAAGAAATAGTCATATGAGAATCAATAAACACATGAAATGTCGCAAGATTGTGGCAAGCTAAGAATGTAGCTATATCGTTTCTTCCGCAAAACAACGATCTGTGCTACGAATGGCATTATTCCCAGCTCCTTGCTGATGGCCACACAGCTCTTTATACTTGCGTGGGATGCCGATCGCTCAAAAATCATGATTCTCAAGCATATCGCGAGCCTATTCCAACCTGTCAAATCTTCAACGAGCGATTTATCCAAGACCCAATAAACACCCGCCGACCTCACTACTGCCAACCGTTTGCAACTTTTCGCACCTTGGCACGTAGGTTGGTAGTGGAGCGATGCGCCGAGATCAGGGAGACTGATCCCGCTCTGCTACGTCCACCTACAGCAGAAGTCGCTGAAGTGCTATCAAGAATTTCGTCGGAGAGATTCAGTGAGTTCTCGGACGTTGAATTTTGTGTCATCTTGAAGCGAGTTCTGAAAATTTAGGAGATATGACAAATCAGGCAAGGCGTGAAATGATTGAGCGAGTGGTCCAGCCATCTGCCAGAGGGAGCGACAACACACGAAGAACATTGTGCCAAGCGTTGACTAATTGTAGGAGGAGGGCAGATGAAGGTGCAATCCCTGGACAACTTGTAGGTTTCTTTTTTCTCCATCGTTTTTTCTCATATCTTTTTTTGATTTTTAGGACCCGGCTAGCTGTTCGTGTCACGCCGATGGGGAAACATTCATCTTGCTGGACGAAGTGAACAGAGTATATTTTGGTAGCGAATTCCTCCTTGCAACAGCATTTGAGAGACTGAACCTAAGAGCAGTTGTGGTGAGTGAAGACCTCACATTTATGTTTTGAGGCCGGTTCGGAAAACGTGAATAGCCCAAGGTTTTTGGCATAATTTTCTTGATCTTCACTACAAATAAGACGCTATTCATACTCCTCAACGCCAGCGCGCCACGCGCGCTTGCGTCGGTGCACATAAATGAGCACAGGTGAGAACGTAGGCTCATGTAATCTTGCATGTGTTTGCGTGTGCGCGCGGGTACATGTGTGCGCGCGTCTCTACTCATTATGCTAACCTCTGTTTGAAATCGAGATTCTCGTCATTCCGGGCGCCTGCGGCGCGCGCTATGTGTAAAGTGCTCGTGTGCGCGTGTGTGCCCATTCGTTGTTGCGCATGGTGTGGGGCGTGGATACGCATGCTCGCGCGCGCCTGCGTTTATTCACTCGCTGCCTGAATCACTGAAACACCTGCACATGTTCGCTCCCCCTTGCTTATGAGTTCCAAAAGCCAATACCGCGCTCTGACCCCCCCTCTATTCCGTAAGGCCAGGATCATACTTCCTTTCACCGCAGAATGGCGCCGATACCGTCTAAAGGGTCGGTTACACTTCCGTCGCCAAGCGGTGGTACGAAGTGCAATTCTATAAAATTGATCCAGCCTCGCCGCGCTATCAATATTAGGGATAGTTTATACTCCCGCCGCCGAGTTGCGCGGCACTGTGCATTTTTGTAATATTGAACACGCGGCGCGGCACGAGCGATATTATAGAATTGCATTCCGCCGCGCCGCTCGGCGGCGGGAGTGTAACCGACTCTTACACTGCTAGCGAGTGGAAATCAAGACAAAGAGAGAATAACATATATTTGAACATGTACTCTAAAGATACCTTATTTCAGTGCGATGGGCGTTACAAACAAATTCCTCCGCTCATCAAGCAGGGCGCTTCGTCGCAGCTCTACGGTTTGCTCGAAGTTTTCAATGATGGAAAGACTTTGCCGCTCATATACGCCTTCATCCCGGATGCAAAGGAAGTCACCTACCGTCATCTATTCGAATTTTTCTGGCGTACAGTGGTGCGAGTCGGAGGCGCGAATGCTCTACCGCCGGGAAGCGAATTCCTTTTCGATTTCGAGCTTGGAGCAATTAAAGCAGCCGCAACAGAGATGCCTATTACAGCAAAAGGGTGAGATATAATCAATTTTTAGATGGTATTTATACGGCAGACGAAATAAATAAGGAAATTTCCGCATTCAACTAAAATGAGTTTTTCACGGTACTTATCTGAATTGATAGCACTTTTTCAGGTGTTTTTTCCATTACACCCAAGCTGTACTCCGCCATCGCGATAAGCTTCGCCTGAAGTCTGCCGCGAACAAGAAGCCCGTGGTTTTCTGCTTCTTCCGAAGAATACAGATGCTGCCTCTACTAGATCCAAGATTCCTTGGTGTTTCGGAAGCGCTAACTGTGCCACCGCAGCCTCTCGTAACCCCCCAAGAGCATACAGGACTGGAGGCCTTTGTCCGTTACTGGCAGGACAATTGGGGCGTGGGAGGGCGCTTCGAGGGCTTGTGGGATCACTCCCAAAGTGATGGCTAGAAGACCACAAACGTGGCAGAAGGCTTTCATACAAAGATCAGGGTGCAGTTTCCGCGTGGCACGCCGACATTGAAGCAAATGCTGGGCTTCATACAGGGTCAGCTTGTGCAGGCCAAAGATACCCTGGGACCTACAGCGGATGGAGCGCGAGGTCATTACGTGCGTCCCCAGGAGCAGCAACGACAAGAGGAGATAGCCGCTGAGATCGCGCGCTTCAACGGTCATCACATTTTAGGAGGCGTTCAGCCCACCACTCGGGAGTGCGAAAATTGTTTGGATTTTCTGGCGAGTAGACTCGCCCATTAAGTATCCGTAAACTGCTAAAAAATCATTTTGAAAATTTATATTTGAACTGTATTCTACGAAATCTCAATTTGCAGCTGTACACTTCTATTCCTCACGACTTCACTTATGTAAAATACTGAACCAACCGTTATTGTATTTTTCCACTGCATGCCCAATCCACTGTTTTTTTCTGTGATGGGGAAGCGCTCCACGATTAGTTGATAAAAAATTTGTTTTCATCCGCCTTCTGTAGCAATCTCTCTTGTTCGCGTCATTAGCAAAAAACCATTCGTGTCATTTCAAATCAGAAAGCATTTTTTATAGAAGCTCGTTTAACCAAACTTTTTGACGGATCAAAAATGGTTCCTAATTCTTTTTCAAGTATAACATTACCAACTTTAATCCATTCAGTCCTTATCATTTAGGTTTGGAATGAGTATCAAAGTCAGTGTATGCACATAATTTTATTCGCTATCTATTCTTTAATCAATTAATTTACTCATACATGTTGTTCGGTGTTTTTTTTATTTCAATTATTTTTCAAGCGATTCATTTTTTACATCTCTCCAAGTGTATTTTCCCTTTTCTAGAGTTTTTGCCTAGTTATCATTGATTTTTAAACAGCTATGCAGTCATGTTTTTTTAATGATTTTGTTTTTTATTTTATTTCATTTTGTTCAAGTATTTTCTGAATGCAATTCTAAATTTTATTGAGCTATATTATTTTGATTTTCGCCACGCGGAATAATGTTGTGGCCACATTTCAATTTCCTATTTATTAAGAGGAACTTAGTCTATATATGTGTCATGCAATCCACCCATAATTTGATATTTGAAAGTTTAGCTTGGACTGTAATGGATTTTACGTCATTCCATGCCGTTAAAAACCCGCTTCACAGCCAAGTGCATCACATTGTTTACCGAAATCAGTTCACATAACCCTAATCTCATCGATTATAACGGTTGGGTGCCTCCGTGATGTCAGTTTGGGTGCTGCAACCCCATCCACGAGTGTGCCTCATTTCTCTGTGCTCCAGCGCTCGGGCTGAGCGGTGGGTGAGAGGCATGCGGCGAGGAGAGTGCGCGACGACGGTGGGCAAATGCCGAGCGACGCATGTTCACTTGTGAGATCTCCTTAGACCGAGAATACTGATCAGGGGTGTGCAGCAATTGCCGTTTGCCGATTGCCGTTTGCCGGCCATTTTCGGGGTTTGCCGTTGCCGTTGCCGTTTGCCGAAATTTCCGTCTAAAACGGCAAATTTTCGGCAAAAAATCGTCAAAACAACACGATTTGCGCTCACCGCAGTTTCTGGGTTGGTCAGCGATACGGAGCTAATACGAATAATTATTTTGATTAGTTCCAGCTTCTAGTTCCAGCTCATTCAATGTATGATTGTACGCGTTCAATCGCTAACTGATGAAAACATCTCGACTGGGGAATCAGAGGAGTTCGTTCGAGTTCTAAATTGTTTGGGAGCTCCAAATGTCTTTTTTTAATCATCAAATTCCTAACCCCTAAAAGGCAGTGTTCACGAAGAAAAAATGGCACGTTTTTTTGGCTAAAACGTAAGCTTTGGGTCCCTCTAAGAAGATTAAGAACGGAAGAAAAACGACCGGTAAGTGGGTGGAAATCTCGTGGGCCAGCCAACCCATTGGGCCACTCCGCCCACGTCCTATAAAAGTTCCCCTGAATTCGTGGTTAAATGAGCGATGGTTTCCCATCAAAAGCCCCGTGCTTCCCTTCATTCTCAGCGTCGCTCTTTACTCAGGCCAGTTCGCACACATCGGTTGCAAAAAACGGGAGTTACGAGCCTTGAACAACTCGTCCACAATGCTTCCCTAGCTTGAGGGGCAATAACTCCGTTTCTAGGGGGTCGTGTACGATTCCAGGGACATCATTGAAATCAACATGGGACAGCCTTCAAAATAAGCAGCAAAACAGAAAAACGACTTTTATCGTGAACACTGCCTTTAAACAAGCCAAAATTACAAAAACCCCTTTTTCAGAGGCATACCGATTACTGCAATTTCTAAGAAAACAATACCAAGTGAAATCAAAGTTGTATAGCAAAAGCAGCATTGTTGTGAGATACGAACCAGTTGAGAACTCGTATATATAGGCCCGCTTATGGTCGGTTGGTTGGCTGATGGTAATAATTGGGACAGAGAATTTATCAGTTCTGCTAACACTTTGTCCGGCTTTTTGAAAGTTGATCAATTTTCACAGCGGTCATTGAAGGCGGTATTCAATAATATCATTGTTTCGATATCATTAGCTGAAATGGTGGGTTGACTCAATGACAGAGCTGGGCTTGCTATAAAATGATGTAAAAATGAAACAATGAAAAATTTTTGAAGCCAGCGATTAAAGGCAGTGTCCACGATAAAAATCTTCTCTAAAAAAAATTTTTCTGCTTTTCCGCCTATTTTATATACGGCCCTATGCTGATTCCAATGATGTTTTGGAATCGTACAAGACCTCCTAGAAACGGAGCTATGGTCTCTCAAAAATTGACTTAGAGAAGCATGGTGGACGAGTTTTCCGAGGCTTGTAACTTCCATCTTTTGCAGCCGATGTATGCGAGATGACCTGAGTAAAGAGAGAAGTCGAGAATGAAGAGAAGAAATGGGTCAATAATCGGAAACCATCGCTCATCTCACGAATTCAAGCTTTCATTCGTTCCCGTCGGTGGGCGGGCATTGCGCTTTTGGGGTTTGCCTTGAGCTCACAGTGGCAACTTCGGCTTTTTTGGGGCTTTTCCTGGCACGTTTTCATGCGTTCTTTCGACGTTATCGTTACAGAGTGTCTCTCAACTACCCATTCCTAGTAAAATTTCAAACACTTTTTTCATCGTGAACACTGCCTTTAAAACCGCATTCAACTTTTCGCCAGAGATCGAAGGGTTCGAGTCCCATTGCAACAACAGAAAGGAAAGCCGGCCTAAAACAAGCAACCAATAGCACTATACGGCCCCGAAACTTGAACGTTGTGTACTCGCCCCCACACTTCCTCGGTAGCCACAGGGGAGGTGAGTGGGGCGGGTAAATCACATTCAAGTTTCGGGACGGTATAGATCGATTTGTTGTTTTTTTTAAGCCGACATTTATTTATTTATTTGATATGTGTCGCATAAGGCAAGCGTTGTATAAAATGCATGAGTCGAGTACCAAAAGTCAACGAACAGATACTAATAATACAAGAGCTTCTTCCCTGCTTGTCGCTTGAAGGCGCGCAGCCCAAGCGGGTGGAGTAGTGAGCCAACTTTTAGGGAAACAACATTGTTGCTGTTATTGGCCTCGTGCCGGCTTGTAGGCCGAATACACAGAAAGGGAAGAGCTCAAGAGCAGTCCAGCTGGCTAAACGCACTACTCGCTGCGCACCAGCGACGAAGTGAGCGCAGCGGACTTCCGTCGCGCGCGTTGTACCAGTCGAACTGTCTGTAGGTGCCCCTCATTCTGTGCATTCGATCAGCATGCCCCTCGGAGCTTTTGATTTAAAAATTCAAAGGCTGCTTTTATCGTGAGCACTGCATTCAACTAAACTAGTCTTACTCCACTCCTGCAGCCTCACACGGGTAATTATTCAATCGTGGTTTGAAGTGAGTGAAATTGAGACCCCTGAGCCTACTACATACTTGTTACTAACAGTGAAATAACTGGAAGATATTGCATGAAATACGACATGTCTAACAAGGAAGGGTTGCTTACATCAAATGGAGTTTCGGGATGCACTTTTAATATGTTCTAGGGGGAGGAAAGTGTTCCAATATCCCACACTCAAAATCTGCTAAATGCCCCCCCAGGCAGTCCCTAAAAAGGATCAAATTTGAACGAGGCCAGAACGGCTCGGCCGAAGTGAGCTGGTTTAACCATTGAATTACCTTTATGTATATTCAGAATAGATCAGGGCTTGGGCAACAATGCATAATTCCTTATCTTAACAGAACTAATGCACCAAAATTTTTTTCATCTATTCTGAACATATCTAAAGGTAATTCCATCGTTCAATCAGCTCTACTCACTTCGGCCGAAGCGTTCAGGTCTTAATCAGATTTTGACCTTTTTAGGGACTGCCTGAGGCATTCGGTAGATTCTGAGCATTGGATATTGGGACACTGTCTTTCCCCTAAAGCATATTAAAATTGCATCCCGAGACTCCAACTGAAGTTGGCAACCCTTCCTTGTAAGTAAACGTTGGTGTATTATAGCACAAAATCGATTTTGCCGTTTGCCATTTTGCCGTTTGCCTTTTGCCGGTCATTTTTGGGGTTTGCCGTTGCCGTTGCCGTTTGCCGAAATTTTAAATTCCTTTGCCGCACACCCCTGATACTGATGCAGAAAACAAGGAGAAAATAGTCGGATGTGAAAACAACCACGTATTTTTCACTGTAAAAAAGCCTCAAAAACGCCCATTGTGGTGCTAAAACTGAAGGTAACGCTAATAAAAAAACCAAATCTCTTGGAAAAAGTGGACGTTTAATTTTTTTTCCCTTTTTTAGTTCAAAATTCAAGAAAAAAGGCCTTATAAACACGTGCAAGTGATGAAACTCTCAAAATCATTACGGAGTCCACAAATATGAAATGGTTTATCAGAACAAAACTGACCTGTAGCTTGAATATAGGGACGAAAAAGAGAAGGAATACAAAAAACAAACGCTCGGGGAAAAATAAGCAGCTGATGAGGCGATTGATTTCGACCATCGTAGCAGACAGCGAACCGCAGATCGTTGCGAAAGAGATCGCCTACGCAACGGTCTGAGGTGGGGGGACTCACCCCACCTCCCCCTCCCCCCCTAGCCGTGGGGGCTTGCCCCTCAGCTGCCAAAAATATGCTAGCCTCTGTCGAGTGACTGCAGGTCACCTTCCAGGGCCGGCATCAAAGTGCCGAGTGAACACTCATTGGACTGGATCACCTTTATACCGGCTTGACTTATCAGTGAAATCAGAGATCAAACTATAACATGTTAAAACGTGAGTAGTCGTCAACTCTCTCGAGTGCCAGCCATGTGACGACTCAGTGTCAAGCTAAGGCCACTGGGCGGTTATGCGCCAGCCAAGTGCCGATTGGTGGATAAATGCGTTTTCATGCGTTCGATAATTTCGAGGTTCGATTGCCTTTGCCAGCTGAATGCAAGTTATCACGCAGCTTTCAGCCAGCTGGCACATTTTCGCCAGCGGTCCGCCGCTAGCTCTAATTGAGATGCCAAGGATGAGGCAGCTGTCAGCCTCGTAATTACCTATTGCCAGCTGAATGTCAGTTATCACCCAGCTGTTAGGCAACTGACACATCGCCAGCCGTCCGTCGCTGGCATTAACTGACATGCCGAGTGTATGCCAACTGTTGGCCTCGTGATTGCCATTGGCCAGCTAAATGCCAGCTATCCCCCAACTGTTGAGCACCTGGCGAGTTTTTGCCAGCGGTCCGCTGCTCCCAATGTCTGAGTAGTTGGATCTGCCCTTACATCTCAATAGAGGTGGTCAAATCTGAATAGTGTTTGTCATTGAAGCGTATTATTTTTCCACGCCGTCACCATCTCTGTCATACCCCACCCATGGCCGAGATCGCAGCTGGTGCCTCTCGTGGCTGCGCGCGCTATTTCGCTCACTGTCTCGCACATCTCGCCGCCAACATCGACCTCAGCGCCTACCTCACGTCCATAGGTGGCTCACATACCACTGGCAGATGGCTGCCTCCGCTGTCACTATCTGTCGCTACCCACATGCACTAAGATAGGAAGGCGCTCACGTTTTGCTGCCTGGACGTGAGCCACATGCTGATGGCGCGGAGGCAGCGCTGAGTTCGCAACATTAGGGGGGTTCGCTACGGGCCCTGGGCCTCTAGCAATCCCACCGAAAGGTGGGAGCTCATAGCTGCCTCCCCGGCGTGAGGTGGTGGCTCACATAGCAAGCGGAATGGGTGGTGGCCGCCCTATCCTAATTCACGTGTGCGTGCTGAGGTGGTGACTTCGCTCGCAGCCGAATGTCACCCACCTCGGCACGCAGCCATGGACCTGAGGTCTAAAGGGGAGCCACGAGCTGCGAGTGGAAAGTGGAAATAGCGCGCATATTGCAGAGGCACCGGGAGGGAGCCAAGTCAAGGGTCGTGCAAGACCGAGGTGGTGGCGGCGCGGGGAAGTGAACACGATCCTTTTACCTTTGCTGGCGACGTTTGACCATCTTCGTTAAGGTTTAAGTGAAATTCTGAGATTTGCGCTGATCATGCGGAATTTCCCCCAATGCTGTGATTAGGGCATTGGATTGATAACCTCCCCTAACATGTGATAAATCTTGGAGGCAAAATTATTATGAAGCCCTACAACAGCGCAAAACACTTCAATGAGTGGCGATCATTGTCACAAAGCTGTTGGCCGTCTTCCATGAAGGCAAAATCAATCGCTCCTCATCAGCTGTTGATTTTTTGCGGATGCTGATTTCCCTCTGGTTTCTCATCATCTTTGCTGTTTCTGAGCCTTCAAATTGGTTCTTTTTTCATAAAAAGCTGTACATGAACTGTCTATACTTAGTGATACATTCCTTAAGTTTCCTTCGCGGATTCACGAAAATAATTTGAAGTTGAATTGGACTAAGTATTTTTTTCCAGAAGGCCGACTAATTTTTCGGATGGTTTCATGGTTTACTAATTTTTTTGTATGGTTTCGTGGTTCACTATTTTCGCGCCGCCGTTAAGAGATTTTTCGAAAAATTCTTAGCGAAGAAAAGTTCGAGATCGTTTTTCAGTTAACCATATCTCTAACTGGCTCTGTACATTCCGATCGAAATGGTATTGTTCTCCAACACGTTTTTTCAGCACAGAAGCTGTTGGAAATGCATATTGGATAACCCAAACCCCTAAAAAACCTCACTTAGATACTAGCATACCGTGAGACATATGTATTGCGTACAGTGTTTATGAGAAAATCGGAGAAAAAAATTCGAACAGCAAAGAAAGGAGGAAACGGCAGCAGCCGTCAAGCATAGCAGCAGATTTAGAGGTGATGATCAGTATTCTTCAAAGAAGAATTGCACAAGGGGTTAATGATTATGAGCTCCTATCAGACAAAAAATCTGGACGATAATTTCTCGAAAGAAAAATCCAGAAGTCCGAGAGATACCTGTAAACATTCAAGAGTTGTTTTCACTTTTTCGCCCTAAAAAAATCAAGAACAGGTCTACACAACTGTTTCCAAAAGGTAGCTGAGTTATCATCGAAATCGTTTGGTGTAGGTAAAATTCTCGTGATAACTTGTGAACGGTTTCCAGCCTCTAAAGAGGGCATTGAATTCGGAAACATGAAATATTCAAAAACATTAAAATTTTCTTCTAATATTAACTCATTTTAGTTCGACGTTTGTTAAGCGAACAGCAGCGTGATCATGTACAAACATGGTCCCCGAAAGAAAAATCGTAAGTTTTGTAAGAATAGGTACATATAATTCTGGAATTCGAAGATCGCTTGCTTAGGTTAGAAGAAGGCAAATATGTATAGCACTGGAGGAAAAGGGATAAATCTCAACGTCAAGTATCACTCTGACTAATTCTAGAGTAATCTGCGGAGTTTTCCAAAATAAAAACAAAAAACATGAACTTCTTTGCTAATTCGGAAATTTGTTGTTGTGCAACTGCTGAAAACGTGTAAGCAGAGATAGCCGTGCATAAATTGTAATAAACTTATCAGAATAGGATGGACTGCAGACCTAAAGGGAATGACTTCCGTGGGATAGATTGCTGTTCACTGCCTTGATCATCTCACACCCTTGCTAATACCAAGAATGGCACCTACAACATGAGCGCGCTGCTCAGCAGCTGTGAGCGCTGTTGATGCGATCATCGTGCGTGGTTCGACTCCTACATCGGACTGGTTTTTGCAAATAGAATTATCCTGTAGGAAGGGTCGCTCCGGGTTGGCGACAATAGGTGGCATCTGGGCACGATGTACCTCAGGTCGGCTGCCATCTTTATGTGGTGGCGGCGGGGTTTTGCTACGAGCTCTGACGTGCGATGGGAGGGCACCTGTACTGCCAATAGTTCAGTTTCCAGGAGTTTTTTGAATACGTGCTGCACTCATTCTCTGTTGCTGTACGTTGAATCGGAGACGTGTAGGGGTAATATCCTAGACCTAGTGCTCTGCTGTGACGATAATTTGTCACAGCAGAGCAGAGTCACAGAAGAGTTTCGAATACAGGTGTCTTGCCTCCCTTGGGTTCGAGTGACCACTCATTGGTTCAGTACAGGCTCAAGCTTCGTAAACAAAATATCACGAAGGAGATGAAAAGGAATTTTAAAGCAGCTCGTTTTGGCTTGATAAAGGAGTACCTGATGAACGTTGACTGGTACTGTCCCTTTCAGTCGGAGGCCACGGTGGATGGAAAATGAGAATTTTTATTGCCATAATCCAACACTGCATTGAACTTTTTGTACCGAAGCACACGGTCCCTAGCGGTCACCGCAGGCTTCCCCCATACCTCAAGGCATTTCTAGGGCTACGTACAGATTCATGATGAGGCGGTATTAAGTATCGAGGTGGCGCGCGCCAGAATAAGCGCAAACGCGCTAAGCGGAGGAGGGAGTGTGTGAAGAATGAGACACCGACGTGCATAGCAGCCCGAAATCAGTGATAGCGCGCGCTACCGTGATTCTTAATGCCGCCTATGGTTTGCTGCAAAAGAAGTCAATACCACCGCTAGCCGGATGAAGTTCAAGGACAGAAATGGTAAGCTCGAGCACAAGCTTAAAGCCGCAGTCCAAGCCGACAATCGATTTTTCGATTTTCAGCCTATCTTGGAGAAAATTTCACGCTGATCGCAATGGTGTCTCCAGTATCGCTCAGAACTCACTACGATCTGATTTAAGGCTCTTCAAAAATGTTGAATTTGAACCGGTAGAAGTTCGCGGACGAGTTGTCTCGAGCCTGTATTTTCTCGTTATTCGCAATCATTCTGAATCAGGTCACAATATAAAGCCAGACCAAAAACAAAAGGAAGAACATAGATTTTGAACAAAATCATCATCTCCTCCCTATTGAAATCGGAAACCTGCCAGTGGGAGTTGCCCATTTTTTCTTTCAAGGGGGCGTGGTCGTCTTTTTCCTAGCTTTTTTCTCGCTTATTTGAGCTAACTGAGATTTCGCGCTTGGCAAGGTTGCTATAGGCAGCGACCGGATCATAATATCAAAATTTACCTCTGAGGTTTGACTGTGCCTTTAAAGCCATTGTTTACGATAAATTTCATTTCCAATATCTCCACGGTTTACAGAAGATATTGTGCTCTATAATTCTTGAAAAGGACATGAAAGACGCGTTTTTGAGCAAAAATAGGCCCTCTCTTGTTCACGCTGATTTTTGAGCGTGGAGGAATTGACCGCTAGAAGGATGATACCTATCAGTGCAATGAAGCAAACAGCTCACTTATCAGCACTTCCTTGACTTGATCATTCCTGTAATCTGAGTCTTCATTTTTTCATTCCGAGGGGCGGATCTGGGGCACCAAGCGTGTCTGGGGCACCGAAACACTTGTTTGCAGCCGTTATTTTGCCGCTCCTGGCTCGTTTTCTACCTTTCTTTCGACACTGGGAGCCTAGGATCCTTCTCGCCTATCATTTCATTGTGGGAAGTCAACGAGGATGATCATCGTGAACGTTGCCTTAAAGATTTCGGAATCCAAATGACCAATATTTGAACGATGCGATTCGAAACCACTCGAATATCCTCATAACTCTACTGGGGCGTGATCGACTTTTCTTCTCGCTTTCTCTCGCTTATTTGAGCGAGTCGAGATTTCGTGCTTGGCCTGCTTGCTATACACGGTGGCCGGATGTCAAAAAGTATCCCTGACAAGGGACGACCCCCCGGGGGAGGAGACGTCCTGAAAAAAGGTCTTCTGAGAGTTGTGGGGGATGGATAGAGTAACTATAATATATGTTCGGTTTTTCCTAAGGGCCATCCGGTAGAGCGAAAAATTGGAAAAACATGAACAATTGACGGGCGCCTTCTTCTCAACCGTCCAATATGGCTCTGCTTTCGGTTTTTCAGAAGCGAATATTGGCTTGCTACTATTTCTAATACCCATCTACCTCAATCTGCTTTATTTGAATCAGTATGGAGAAATTTCTTTTTGCGTGATCGAGCCAAGTTCAGTAGTTTTCGATGAAGGTTCAGCAGATGTTTTAGGAAACTGATTGTCGCTTCGTGAAAATGAAAACTGCGGCCGTGATGATAATTTTTACCAAAGGGTTCATCGCTTTGCTTCCTGCAATGGTGACGCTTTTTCTACGATTATTCGCAAACGACTTTTATGTGTTCAAGAAGGGTGTTTTTCTTTACTTGAGAAAAGCAAAACAAAGTTACAAGATGTTCACATTGCAATATTTCTTAATGAACCCGAAATGCTAGCACAAGAAGGTGAGAAGAATAATTTTTGAATCAGGTGAGGAAATGCTCATAACTACTACACGGGATTCACGCGATAGAAATTGTAAATCTAGTAAGATAGAAAAAAGCAAGTTAAAATGTGAATGAGAAACCTCGTGGATAAACTATCGAATAACTGCAGCACAATTTTTTTCAGAAGATGCACTGCGGGAATCGAACCCGCAACACAGCATCCCTTCGTAATTTAGCATTCCCAAACGTTATCCTCTCGACCATCCCTGCACAGTGGCAATGGCAACTTCAATCAAGTGATACGAGGAATGGAATGCACAGTGAGCTCGGAAACGGCTTATATCTCACGAATGGGCCAGAATCAAACCGTCAAACCTTGTATAGGGCAATTTTATTGTGACTTGATGTGTTGCGAGCATACGAACTCACTCCAGTTGCTCCGAGTAGGGGGTTACAGGTAGTTTTAAACGATTTTTTCTTTTTTTCTGGAATATCGGAAGGCCCTTAGGAAAAACCGAACATAGATTATTGTTACCCTATCCATCCTCCACAACTCTCAGAAGAACTTTTTTCAGGACGTCTCCTCCCCCGGGGGGTCGTCCCTCGCGAGGTCGGGGTGTGACAATAAATTCAATGTGCTCACGGAAAAACATTCTCTTTTAAGCATATAGATCCCTTCGTTTGGTGATTCCAAATGGCGTGAATCTCTCGAAAAACCCCAAATCGCTTAGAAACTCCTACCTCGAATCGGTTTCCACGCAGAACAACTCGTGAAGCTTTAATTGGTTTTTACGCTGAGCGCAAGCAATCTCTTCCATTCATTCGAAGGCAGCGTACACAATGTGGTTGAAATTGCTACGGAAATGGAATGGTATGGCTCAGATTACAACACCTACGCACTTTGAAGCATCAAAACCGACCCACAATGACGTTGCACGAGTGAAAAGTTGGCTCCGCCCCTTGTATTTGCGTCCCCCTCAATAACAAGGGTGCAGGGCTATTCTCAACGTCGTTGATATATGTGGTTTATTTATGTGGCCCACCTTCCCTGTTTTCGAGGAGGACGCAAATACAGGGGCGGGCAAAATTTTCACTCATGTAGCGAAATAGAGGGTAATTTTGAGGCTTCAAAATGCGTAGGCGTTGTGTTCCGTGCCATACCATTCTATTTCTGTAGTTATCTCAAGCACTTTTACGAGCGTGTATGCTGCCTTCAATCAAACATTTTTCTGTTGGTTCATTGTAATTGCAGTGGAACTCTTTATTCATGACACAGTGGAAATTACATGACGTACAGTTAGGCCTTCCTTACTACCTTTCTTCTCGAGACGTGCTTCCAAACACGACGGCGAACCGCTCTTCGTCTGCCGTATCCTGGGAACTCGTCCCCGTTGTTGCCTCCTCTCACACTACCGCCATTTGTGCCAGTGCCAGTCGTGTATGCACCATTGCTACCACCACCATTATGTCCTCCATTGCCACCACCGTTGCCATTTCGTGTATTGTATTGTTCGTTACCATTTTGTCCACCATTGTTGCCGTTACCAAAATAGGCACCGTTGCTTCCGCCACCGTTGTTGCCAGTTCCGCTGTAAGCACCGTTACTACCACCGTTCATGTTGCTTCCTGGATTAAAAGGTGTTGATTGAACTGGTCCACCAGTTCGAGGAGGACAAGGACAGTACTCGCCATCGCCACCAGGGGTTGCATCCTCTCCCGGCTCTCCGCGAGGACCATCGGGTCCACGAGGCCCAGGATTTCCTGGTCGTCCCTGTGGTCCTGGAGGTCCAGCATTGTTCTGACCACCGGAACCGCCATTCTGCCCTGGCTGTCCTGGTGATCCTCTCGGTCCAGACGGTCCAGCCGGCCCAGGTCGGCCTCTTCCGTTGGTTCCAGGCGCGCCAGGTTGGCCTGGACTTCCAGACTGTCCATTAGCTCCAGGTCGTCCAGCATCTCCAGGTGGACCGGGAGGTCCAGGAATTCCACTTCCTGTTCCACCTCCAGGCATGCCTGGGTTTCCATTTGGTCCACGATTTCCAACAGGTCCATCAGGTCCTGGCGGTCCTGGTGGTCCAACCGGACACTGATAACATCCATTTTCCCCAATGTAGCCTCCATTGTCGCTACCATCGCGTCCTGGCTGCCCAGGTTCTCCAGGTTCTCCATCTTCTCCGGGAACACCGGCACCTCCTGGAGGGCCAGGACGTCCTGTTGGACAGTTATTCGCCTGTTGGCCACAGTTGCAATTGGAGCCAGATGAATATGATTGACGACGCCTCACGAACGCTGCTCTTTTATCCCGGGTCACTTCGGGACTGGTCCTCATCTCGTACCATGCGGAGTTCGCGAGATCCTGAATGGAAAAGGTAGTGAGGAAAACGTTCATTGGTTCAATGATACTTTCGGCATTGAAACTTACTTTAAAGTTGTCAAGCTCATGGATCGCGTCTTCGTAGAAGGAATTGATGTCGTGGACGATGTAAGCAACTCCAACCAGAGATAGTGCCACTGCCAATGCTGTCACAGTCGCTACTCCACTAAGAAGACATTTTGCTTCCATTCCTAAGAGATTGAAAGTAAATGTTGAGTTTCAAGCGACGGTAAATGTACACTAGTATACATCATGACAGGGTTGAAAAATGAGCTCATGCAGGGGAAAAATCGCTTTGGCTTGTTCTAATTGAATTTTAGTGAGCAGGCGACAGGACTCCTGATTCGGTCTTGTAATTTGAATTTTCTGGGAGAATTTGCAATCACATGAAGGTTCACGATCGGAACTGCTATTGCTCCAACTTCCAAAATTCAAAAGCGGGCGAGTCATTAGAGCGAGATTTACCAGACATCTGTTGCGATATTACCGCCAAAAGCAAGAAAATGTTAACAAAAAGTCAGTTCGCAGAAGCGCAGACATTTCAGTCCACAATGAAACCACTGAATCCTTTAAACTAGTGATAATCGACACGAAACGCCGCTTTTGAAAAGTTTTTCCCCTCATACTTATCCCCATACTTTTTTATCCCACCAACATCCAACTATTTGAGGAAAAATGAAACGATTCTACTCGGTGAGCAATATAGCCGGAATTCTAGAAAAGGGACCTGAGAAAAGTAAATGATGGACACATGTGGGAATCCGAGGAGCTAGTCTTATATAGAATGACCCAAGGTCGGCAGCAAAATGCAATTACGCGTGCGGTTACCATTTCAGTTTTCCAATTACTATGAAGCTGTTTGATGTTGTAAACCTTACAGTTGTATTCTACCATATATCAGGCAGTTCGCTTAAAAATTTAGGTACCACTGGGAAAGGAAAATATTGGATTTTCGTTCTCCTAAAGCCCCTTTCCCAGTTGCCCAACCGACGTCTTAAACCCCATTCACACTTTTGCGATAGCGGCAAATGCCGCGATTATCAGTGGGAAAAAAAGTAATCAGATGTCTGATATCGTTTTAAAATGACAAATGAGATGTCTGGTAACGGTATCAGACACCTAATTTTTCATTTTTCTGCTGATGAAACGCGGCATTCGCTGCTATCGCAAAAGTATGAATGGGGCGTAACGACTCGTTTTCGATCGAATGTGTAGTATCTACCTACTGTATCCTATCCATCTTATCTATCTTGACTTATCAAATTTGATAACGAGTCGGCCGACGTCGACCTCACACTATGAAAGAGGCTTAAAGGCACAGTCCAACCTCAGAGGTAATTTTTGATATTATGGTCCGGTCGCCGCCTATAGCAACCCTGCCAAGCGCGAAATCTCAATTCGCTCAAATAAGCGAGAAAAAGCCAGGAAAAAGTCGGCCACGCCCCCTTGAAAGAAAAAATGGGTAACGCCCACCGCCAGGTTTCCGACCGCAATAGCGGAGAGACGAGCGAATGATTTTATTCAAAACGTATGTTCTTCGATTTGTTCTTGGCCTGGCTATATATTGTGGCCTGCTTCAGAACGATAGCTACGAATAACGAGAAAATACAGGCTCGAGACAACTCGTCCGGAAACTTCAACCCGTTCAAAATCGAGATTTTTGAGAAGCCGTAACTCCGTTCGTAGCGAGTTTTGAGCGATTCTAGAGACACCATTGCGATCAGCGTGAAATTTTCTCCAAGATAGGCAGAAAAACCAAAAATCGATTCCGAGGTTGGACTGTGTCTTTAAAGGCAGTGTTCACGATAAAAAATGTGTTTCAGTTTCCACTAGGAATGGGTAGTGGAGGGGCAAACTGTAACGTTGACGTCGAAAGAACGCATGAAAACGAGCCAGGAAGAGCCCCAAGAGAGCCCGAAGTTGCCACTTCGAGCGCAAGGCAAACCCCAAAAGCGCAACACACGCCCACCGAGGTGAACAAATGAATGCTCGAGATCGTGAGATGAGCGATGATTTCCAATCATTAGCTCCGCTCTTCCTTTCACTCTCAGCTTTTCTCTTTACTCAGGTCAGCTTGCATAGATCGGCTGCAAAAGACGGAAGTTACAAGCCTCGGAAAACTCGTCCACCATGTTTCCTTAGCTCAACCTTTGAGGGACCATAACTCCGTTCCCAGAAGGTCTTGTACGATACCAGAGACATCATTGGAATCAGCATGGGGCCGTTTTCAAGATAGGCGGAAAAACAGAAAAACTATCTTCATCGTGAAGACTGCCTTTAAGGGGCTGTTCATACTTACAACCTCTCGCTCTGCCAGAGCGGCCCGCTCGGAAAAAGAGGTGAGTATGAATGAAAACACGACCTCCCGCTCCTCCCGCTCCGCCAGTGAAGTATGAATGATCCAGAGACATCGCCATGGCAGAGCGGGAGGGGCGGAAAATCGGTGGGTTTGTTTTTAGAAATGAAGCGATGCGGGTGGTCTTTGATAGGTTTGATAAGATATGTTGATTTTGTTGTATTTACTGTGCTTCTGTCATCCAAGTTCCGGTCCCCAACTGGGCCTCGACACGCTTCGCGGCCGCACGCGCTCGAGTCGGTCGAGCTTCCAGCGCCAAAGCCGCCCATCTGTTGACTTTAGATGGGTTTCGGAATTAGGGAACTAAAAAAAAGTTTGAGAAAACTGGATAAAAAAGCCACATCGAGTCGGCTTTGGCGCCTGAAGCTTGACCGACTCGAGCGCGTGCGGCCGCAAAGCGTGTCGAGGCGCAATTGCGGACCGGAATTCGGGCCCAGAGAAGCACAGTAAAGGCTATCCAGGGGTGGATTCTACAGATTTTCTAAATAGACAATGATTGATAACGCTATCGGAAAACCCATATCAGAGGCAGCTTTCACTTCTAGAATTAAATCC
Source organism: Aplectana chamaeleonis (assembly GCA_029168955.1). Classification (NCBI taxonomy): domain Eukaryota; kingdom Metazoa; phylum Nematoda; class Chromadorea; order Rhabditida; family Cosmocercidae; genus Aplectana; species Aplectana chamaeleonis. The sequence continues at coordinate 124,397 of JAPDOI010001686.1, read as the reverse complement.
TGGAAGGCCCCCTCCAACTAGATTTGAGCCAAGATTTATAATCGCACGACAGCCTTGCCGGTTTCTTGCGTACCTTCCTCGTGGAGGCGTGCATTTTGACCCTTGTATTGAACACTCAAACCTAATTGCAACTTTCCCGAACATCTGCGCACGCTCACTCAAATTTCATTCCCGCATATTTTCTACGACGTTCTGCGCACTCCCACTGGGATACCGTACTCTTTCTACGGCGTCGTGAGCACTCCCACTTGGGTCCCACCTATTTTCTGCGGAGTCCAACGCACCCCCACGTGGGTCCCACAAACTTTTCCCCGCGTCCTGCGCACTCCCGCGGCGAGGGTAAATACTTTTCGCGGTGTCCGGCGCTCTACCACATGGGTCGCACACGTTTTCTACTGAGTCTTGCACATTCCCACTGAGGTCCCACACACAACAAGTAAGGCTATCAATACATAAATACCTCGGCGGTGTGAGAGGGGAGTATGAATGCTTCAGGGACACCGCTGTGGCGGGGCGGGAGGCTCGGGAGAGGCGGGAGGCGCGGGAGGTCGTGTTTGCATTCATACTCACCACTTTTTTTTCCTCTGGCAGAGCGAGAGGTTGGAAGCAATCGGGAACCCACAGGTTTCCGATAATGTGGTGTTTGAGGTGTTCTTAATCAATTGCTGGATTGAGCAAAGAGAGCTACAGAAGCATTAAAAATCATATGAACTTTAAAGGCATCGTACGCGCAGAAAACCGTATATTATTTTTTTATGTTTTTGTGTAGCTTGGCCTCTCCAGTGAACGAAAATGTCGAAGGAGCCCATGAAAAACCTTCATTTGTGAAGAAAAGTCAATCGGAACACATTGTAAATACGAATTTGAATTTCGCGCCAAAATCCTTTTTGAGGTTTTTCTGCTTCTGTAGGCCTCGTCACTGTCATTTTCGGAGTTTTTCTTCATGTGGAGTTCGTGCCGTAACTATTTTTCATGTTGTCTTATGGTCGCACCAACATTCTAGGAAAAAGTGCTAGATGACTGGTGAGAATTGGTGGCGGATCTTCATGTTTGACGCCTTCCAACCTCATTGCCCAACGACCCAACGTTTTTGACGCGCCAAAGTTTACCAGTGTGGTCTACCGGGCTCAATCATGAAATTGAGCCTGAAAAATGAAAATTGATTTCCAGCGCGAACGATGCCTTCAAGTGTGCGTACTTCAATGACGAGGTAACGAAAACGTACTATTTCGGGGGGAGGGGGGGGGGGAGCGGAATCAGAATCTAGACTCAGATTTGTGAAATGTTGCAATTATCTCCAAGTTTAAAATTAAATTGGTAAATTTTAGGGTGTGTTCTCATAACCTGTTTTTCGCGACAATGCAAGATAGACCCAGCGCTTTCGATTACCACTTACACCATCAAAAATTCGAAAAAAGTGCCTGTTGTTTTACGGAATGCCACACCCAACCTGCTCCATAGACGTGCTGCAAAGGCACTTTGCTTCAGAAAATTTTTTATTGATGACGTTATGTATTTGGATTTTGAAGCCGCATTCGACTCTTCTCATGGTGATCGATTGTTCAACGCTGTGCATGCCGTTGTAGTCCTGGAAAAGTATGTTCGGCCATTCGAGACAATGAACAAAGCAACAACTGCAGCAGCTGCGATGGGAAACAGCAGCCATGCAGTAAAAACCGGGCTTAACACAGCCTTATCCCACACAGTTTGGTCTTAGACTCTCACACCTTTCGTTTCAAAATTGTATTGAAAATAATGTTTCGCGTGTTCGCAGAATCTTGTATGACGACTTCGTTCTCAGTTCTTGGAGCGTTGTTTGCTGAAAAGAACTCTGAGAAAATTTGCCCCGGCGGCAGACCAAACCTTCCTTGAAGGCTCCTAATCGATACCTGCAGGGTAGTGTCTATCCTGAGTCCATCCACCAGCTATGCCACTGCATCAACCTCCCCGCTGCGATGTCTCAACCAGGACGCGACGGCTCCCAAACCCGGTCTGAAGGTACTTCAACCCTACCGCGACGGTGCCTCAATCTGGCTGCGACGGTGCCCGATTCCAGCCCGACGGTGCCTGAAAACGGCTGCCCCCGGCTCGGTCCGCTGAAAGGGCGTAACCTTCGCCGAGGTCTGAGGTGAGGAACCACCCTACCTGCAGACACAAGCACGCTCATGCCGATCATTTTTTCCGCAGGGCTACCGTAACCCTCGTTTAAAAACTTTCCAAGTGTAAGCTCGGATATGAGCAGATCGTTATAGCCAACAAACATGTTTGCACAATTTCGACCCTTCCCAGTGGCTTCTCGAAGAGAGCGGTGTGTTAATAAATGCACACCGCACATCTGCCCTTTTACATCCCGCATGTTTTGGGCGTATGTTATTGTTCGTTATCATGTTTTGTTCGAGAATGGTTACAGTAGCCCTGCGGAGAAAATGATGATCGGCATGGGCGTGCTTGTCCTGCAGACCTCCGAAGATATGCTGGCCTCCGAAGGCCCCGGTCAGACTTCGTCGAAAAACCTGCTAAGTCCGACTGAGTCCGAATGAATCCGGGGTGGAAAAACCTGCTGAGTCCCACTGAGTCCGGTTGCCCCCAGCGCCAACCAGTTCCTTTCCGAAACACGCATTTGATAGTGACGATTATCACCTCAGCTGTGAATCGGAACCAGGGATGTGCGGAATTTTCTGTTTTCTGTTTTCTGCCCATTTTTGGCCATTTTTTTCTGTTTTCTGTTTTCTGTAAAAATAGGCAAAAATTGGACAGAAAACAGAAAAAAACGTGTACCTCGATTTGCAGTAGGACTTTCCTAGAAAAAAGTGGTCGGATTTATCGAAGCCAAGCCGATAGGGTGAGGGTGTACTTCACTCAGGTTCTCTGCAGTTGTACCACGACGCTATACACTTTTATCTCGCTGCAGTGGTTATCCGTAAGGGCACGTGTGGCGTGGTGGGAGGAAACGGTGCTGTTCGCTGTACCCTCGCCGAGGTGAACCAAACCAACCAACCCTCCGGGGTTCTTCGATTGGTCAGAGATTCATGTAGAGAGATGAAGGCACTTATTGGGAAGTCGGCTGCCCCTGCAAGCCGCTAAAAAAGCGTGAAACCTATCCCTCTGAGAAAATTTGCAGTGCCGGGAAAGTACCGCGATCCTCGACTGTGCTGCGATAGTTCCGCGATAGTACCGCAGCGGCTCCGTGATCAGGCGATTCTGCTTAAGTGTCTTGAGCCTCGACATCGCCGCGATAGTACCGCAGCGGCTCCGCGTTAGAACCGCGAGGATGCAGCAGCGAACCCGCATGGAGTACGATGTACTGTCCTGTGTGGTAAAACGAAACAGTCGCCGGTTGAATATACCTGATTTTGAGGTACATTCCGTATTTCCTTGTGCGCAAAAGCGGCGGTAAGCTCTGTCCTCATCAGACAAAGGATAAAACGACCGCAGGTGCGAATTTTGTTCTTACAATTAACCCCCTAGTTGTCTCATAATTCTTAAATAATTTCGTATCAGGCATTCTCCCTGAGCCGCTGCGGCGTTATCGCGGAGCCGAAGCGGTACTGTCGGGTCCCCGCTACGGCTCTGCGGCAGTGCCGCCGCGGCTCCGCGATAGTGCCGCTTTGGTGCCTCCACGCGCCAAAGCGGCACTATGGCGGAGCCGCAGCGGCAATTTCTCTCAGAGTCAAGCCTCTACGAATACGACGTCGAATGAGCTGCGCATCCCAGTAGGGATTCAGGAAGCCGAATTCTTATCTTTATCTTATAGTGGACACTCTTACCCAGAGGTTTATCGTTGACGAATCCCTCAAAGGTAACGCAAAGCAGTCAAGTGAAAGGAAAACTGCAATGTGGCTCTATACTAACAAGTATAAGCCATAATACTACTTAACCCCACTATTCATACCCGCTCCCCAGCGTACCCGCTTTGGTGGAGCGGGGTAATGTTGGCGCCAACTGTGCCATGCACGCTAAACTCTGAATACGTGCTTTAACTCACTGCAACGCAGATGGCACAAAATTCAGTTGAGAGTTAGAGAGATTCTTGGCGCAGTGAAGCGCCTTCAAAGGTGACTTGAAGTCACCTCCAAGGATCGGCCTCGAAATGCCGAGTGAGCACTCATTGCGAAGGAGCGCCTTTTATACCCTTCGGTTAGTTTTTTTCTGAGCATGAGACTGATTCCAGAAAAGAACTCGTCAATGATTGACAAGTTGAATTGTAAAATTTGAGCGGGCGGATCGCTGGCTATCAAAGCGGTGGCGGGCGGATCGCTGGCTATCAAAGCACTGGCGGGCGGATCGCTGGCTGGTTGCGGGCAGATCGCTGCATCTCATAGCTTAGCGGGCGGATCGCTGGCTGTCAAAGCCTTCGCGAGCGGGTCGGGGGCAGGTTGCGGGCGGATCACTGTTATAGAGCTCGCCGGCGATCCACCCGCTAGCGTGATCAACTTTCCCAGGTGCCGCTATCCGCCCGCCAAAACGCAGCGATCCGCCCGCGGAGACAATGAGAGGCAGCGATTCGCCCGCAACTTGCTGCCGTACCGCCCGCAGAGGCCTTGATTGCCAGCGGTCAGTCCGCACCTATTGTCTGAGTACTCAGGCGAAAAAAGCTGTGGAGAAGTCGGCGAGAAGTTGCCCAGAATTCGTACGACTTCAGGCCACCTTCTCGCCTAATTCTCGACAACTTTTCGCCTAATTCTCGACAACTCCTCGACTCATTCTCGACAACTCCTCGGCTGACTCTCGACAACTTTTCGCCTAATTCTCGACAACTCCTCGTCTTATTCTCGACAAATTTTAGTTTTATTCTCCACAGCAGCTTTTCGCCTGATTTCTCCTCTCGAGAGTCCGTCACATTTTTGCAAGGAAATAATTTAAAGAAAAATAAGTAAATAAGAAAAAGAATATATATGAACACATGTATATCTAAACAAACGGTTTGATTACGAAAGGAGATATCTCACTATCCTCTGGTTCCGGTCCTGATTTAGCGTGTGCCATTGCGGACTTGCGTCGTGGGGAAGAGAAACAAGTTGAAAGTCTGTTGAGAAAGGAGTGAGAAACAAGAGAAAAGCAAGGAAAATCAAGGAAAATCCAGCTTGATCAGGTGATGAGGGGATGGCGCGGAAGCTCGTACGAAAGCGATGCGTCGCGCCCCCATGACGCAAGTCCGCAATGGCACACACTAAATCAGGCCCTGAACCAGAGGATACATCTGTAGGACTTAAATGAATCAAAAGCGTCAGTTTTTTTGATAACTTTGTAAGCACTAAATTCAGCAGCAGTAATTATTCTCTTATTTTAAACCTTCTAATTTTGTCGAACGATTTTTTTCCAAATTTCGTTCGTTCGATGTTTCATCGGACAATTTTTTTTCAAATTTCGTTCGTTCGAAATTTCGTCAAAAGAATTTCCTTCTCGATTTTCATTCGTTCGAGATCTGATTTTTCGATTTTTTTTGAAGAGTCGTTGGACTTTGAACACGCTTCTCGAACCCTAGGTTACGCTGTTTCTTTATTCCTCGGGCAGAGTTGACGTGAGCGTGAGCGAACGCGACTTGAGTAGAAATTGAATACTTGTGGAACATTCATTCTCTGACCGAGCGTTGTTAATAAATCGTTGAGACCGGTTTCCAAAAAAAAAAAGATCCGAAACTTCTAAGGAGTATCGAAAAAATCCTAAACTTCGAACGAAATTCGAAAAGATCCAAAATTTCGAACGACTTTCGAAAAAAATCAAAATTTCTATTAGATTCGAAATTCGTTCGTTCGACCTAGGAAATTTCGAGAAATTTTCGAGATTTGTTCGTTTGGGATTTCTTCGAAAAAAACTTCGAAAAAATCCGAAATTTCGCTTAGTTTCGAAATTCGTTCGTTCCAACTTCGAAATTTCGAAAGGTTTTTGAAATTTGTTCGTTCGATTTTTTTTAATTTTTCGTTGTTTCGAACGATATTTTTTTCAGTTTTCGTTTGTTCGACATTTTTTTTTCGAAATTGTACAACTATAATGCTATTCAACATTCAAGGCGTGGCCATTTTCACACAGTATTCGACTTTCTTCGTTGAGGCCTACGCTACTTATATAAGCAAGAATGCGCTTTTGAAATTCCCGAATGTTTGAATTTTTCAAATGAAGCCCTTCTCAAATTTTCGAATGAATGACTAAATCCGAGTAGGAATCCACAGTTTTTTTTTCTCGAAGGAATAAATAAATTTGTATACCCGTTATGAATTCGATTGGAATGAATATCCGGAAAATCTATCTAACACATCATAAATATTTTGAACTTTTTTTCAGTCCGAATAATCAAGTGTATTGACCCGAAAATGGTTTAAAATTCGAAAAATCAAATCTTTCGGTTCTCCTGCTGAACACAGTACTCGAAAAGAAAAGCAAAAAATCGAATACGATTGGTTTAGTTTCTCGAATGAATGGAATATATTAGAAAACTAGTAATTAAATTGCTCGAAAACTCCGATTGAATTTCTTAAATAAATCTTATATTTGAAAAAAAACGAATAAGCGATAATTACAAAAGCCGGCATAGTTGGGCATACGAGGTTCGAGTAGCCAAAACAAGGCTCGGGTCACACCTATCCATGCGGTGAAGGAGCAGCTCAATTGGGATAGGACACTGTACACCAATAGAATGCCAAATAATTGATGCAAGGTTAAGAGGTTCATATTTAGGCCAGAACTGGATCACTTAAGATTTTTTTCGATTGAATATTCCTAATTCTCAACGTCATTTTGATAATTCTAGAACAACTTTTTGAATAATGATATTTAAAATCTCATTTTTCCAGTAACGAGTCATAAAAAGAAAGTTCAGTATTTGGAAACGCGAAAACTCTGAAATTTAGTTACTTCAATTTACAATCTTCCGGTAAAACCGATATGTCAAAACTCGAA